>BMAO01005913.1:0-201415 GCA_019973975.1 Trichonephila clavata
AATATTATCAAACTAGAAACACACGAGTTTTTCTCAAAAATCAAAACATATGAAAGCAAATAGTGTAAAAATGATCCTATGAAACCAAAACAATGAAAAAATTAAAGATCAAGATGCACATTACCTGAAATTTTAACTTTAAAATTTAATCAAATTTAAGTTGACCACTGGTAAAAAATGCAGCAAAATTCAGATCTTATGTTAGTATGCAAAAATCATTGTGATCAATTATTTCAATAGCCAAAGAACCTCTACAGTTTTTTCAAAAATAACTTTCATCTATTTCACTATTTGATTCATTCATCAATTTAGAGAAATTTCAATCTCACTTAAATATTTCGCTATTTTTGTCATGCTGACTGAAATGAAACTGATACTAAATTTACAAAATACTATCGATCCAATGTCGAATTACTTATGAGGCGGAGTAGGCAATTGCCCATGGGCCCCATGCTTTTTAGGGGCCCACAAAAGCGTGTTCTGTTTTCTGTTAGTGCTCCAAAAACAGGCAACAGGGCCCCGAGAGCTCGACTGCCTAGGGGCCTCCATGTCGTTTAATCCGACACTGCTTCGATCTCTTTCCCCACATTCTCAAAATATAAACACAAAAATCCAGATAACAATAAACCACGAACCTTCTAATGCCAAATTCCTTCGAAAGAGTAGTTGTTTATAGTCATTGATATCTGGGATCAACTTTTTTAAAAACGTGGAACCAAAACATATTTTAAAAACCAAAATTCTAAAAAACATTTTTCAAAAAAAAAAAAAAAAACCGGATTTTAACCGCAATTACATATAATATATGAGGACAACACTAATTGTTATACGATTCAAATCGTGGGTAATCATTGGGTTTGCAATATCAGTACAAAATTTTTTGTTGCACGTTTGATTTATAACTGAAGTCCATCAGCTTGGGGCCCCTGGCGGCCGCCAGGTCCGCCAGCCGCTTAATCCGCCTCCGGTCGCCAGATGCGGGATGAGATCTGAAAATGGGAAATCGTTAATCCTGATCAGGACAATGGAACAAAATTATTAAATTATTATATTGTCATCGGTCCTGGACAAGTGAGCAAAATTTCGAATTAAACTGCCCTTTTAAAGTGGGTAAAAATATTGAGTTCAAAGATTCCGTTACATACAAGTGAAGCTTATAAAAGGATGTTAAAATAATGCGCTGGAAGCATTGGTGGAAACGAATCCAACTCTGTTATACTGTCAGTGCACTGATGAAATGCATGGAAAATTAAAATTTATATGTCTTTTCACTTGTTATTCGGCAGGGCCTAATATGTACTTCTCCACGACGACTCTCGGCCGCATACGTCGTACAAAGCCATTGCGAAATTAAATGAATAAAAATATGAAATTTAGCTGCACCCAGCTGATTGACTGGATCTTTTACTGGCCGACATTTATTTTCTTAAACATTTGAAACAGTTCTTACGTCTAAACAACATGAAAATGAAGACAGTCTGAAGAATTCCATATCAGAGTTTATTGATTCTAAATATCAAAATTTTTTTTAAGCCGGGGCAGTATATGTCATGTCTTCAGAGTTTATTTTTTGGATTAATTCATGGCATCCATACTTGTGCCATTCATACTTGTGTATTCACTGTAACCGAATGTAAATATTAAGTAAAAGTTTTGTTTGTGTATTTTGGCAACAGTTAGGTTTTTTTTTGTGTGTGTGTGTGGAATAAAACGTTTGATTTTTAGAATAGCTGGATATTTTATCGTTCTTAGAATCCAGAATTATTTTTAATGTTATGATTTTTTAAAAGTTATTTTGCCTTATTCAACTGCAGAACCAGATACGCTGCTAGCGTAATAGAGTTATTTATTTGCAAAAGGATAACGTAATATTATATTTTGATTAAATAAACAGGTTTTGAAAAAATATATGCAATTTTATATATTCACTTAAAAATCCAATACTTCATACGCTCCAACCTAATAATAATGCTCAAACAAGGATTCCGCCTAACTTTTCTAGCAATAAATCTTTTATTATGTCGAATCAACTTTTTAGCATGACTGTTTCTCTTGTTTTCGAATGGACTTTTGTCTTTAGTATCAAACGGTACTTTTTTTGTTTAGTGTATCCAACCGCAAATAGTGGAATTGCATAGATTTGTTAATTTCGCAGCATTTTGAAAGAATTTACTTCCTTATGATGGAAAGTAATCTGTGTGTATTTTCCAACGCCACATGCTTTGTATTCATATAATTATGAAGCACTTTTGATATTAAGGCAATATGGTACCATCTTCACAATTTTTTTTTTATTTTTAATATTTGATATTTGGTTTTAATTGTATTTTATAAAGGTTAATTAATTCAATACAAAAAAATGTTTAATTTGTTGTAAAATTTAAATTTGTTGAACTTTTTTTAACATTTTTAAAATTCCTAAGGAGTAGTTAAAATATACCGGTTCTGGGCCAGTGGAGCTATGGGGAGCCGCGAGAAAGGGGGTAGAAAAAATTTCACCCCCTACCACGACGGAGCCGAGGACCGCTGGGTAGGGAAGAAAGATAAGAAAAGGGCGATAACGGTCTTGGGCATTCTTATCTGAAAAGGGTTCTGCGCATGCGTTATGAAAATTTGAAATACTGTGAATTTACTAAATACACTTATACTCTGGGCCAGTGGAGCTATATGGGGAGCCGCGAGAAAGGGGGAAGAAATTTCCTCCCCGTGGGTCTGGACCGGGTGGACCCCCCCCCCCCCCTTCGAACTGCAAGAGGTGGAAAGTCCTACTGACTGATAAGGGTTTCAGGGCTCTATACTGATAAGATATGGGTAGTGGAAATGTACTTTTTAGCGATAACGAGTTATATTCTTATATAGTTTTAATTAATTGGGAAGAATTCTGATTTTTTTAATTACGTCATTGGAAGCAAATTTTAGTCTTGATGAAGGGAACCGACTTTTTTTTGGAAAAATGGAACTTAACGCTAGTCACAGCTATTTTTCGTTTCAATAAATGTTTTTCATTATTTTAAAACTAATTTTTAAAAAAAGTATATTTACTAGGGGAGCCATTTATGATTGATTTTAATTTCTATGTGCAGACTTAGACTTATATAAATTCATAGAGAAATCTCCCCCACAATGTGAGATAACATTCATAAAATATTTCTATTTCTGCGGACGTTTTTCTAAAAATATTATGGATGGTCAGAGTTTTTTCAACGATTCACCTTTTAAATTGTTATTATTTCAAAGATTAAATAAAAAGCCTTAAGTCACAAGTAAGTTGAAATTTTTTTTCTTCTTTTTCCCCCCCAAAGAAATGAATTATAGCCTTTTAAACACGAAAGTGAATTATACAAATACAAGACATAAAATTCAAGTTATGAATAATTTACTTTTTCAACAATTCTAGAGAAAATAATTATGAGAAAGTTAATGTGTGTTATGCATGCAGAAGGTCTAGTCAAGGCAGAATCTATTGTAGAATTTTAAAATCTCATGAATCTAAATCTATTCATTTTCTTATCTCTTGCATTATTATCGCAATTTCTGAAGAAAATCATATTTCGAAACAATCAGATACCTTATTGAATTTTTCATTTCCAAAATATATTTATTCACAGCTGTTTTAGTATATAGTTTTATATTATAAAGAGAGATATAAACAGCATTTTTATTCCCACTTTTCATTATTTTTCTTTTTATTGTATATTATAGTTTTTTTTAAAGTGATTATTAAAAAAAATTCTATTTATATGAGTGAGTTAGTGAATAGTATAAGAAAATTCATTCCGCTCTCTCAAGAGCACGTGTAGACAAAAAAAATACGGAATTAACCACTCATAACAAATGCAGAATTCTTAACAATCGAAACAGGGAAACATCAACATAGAAAATCGGAAAAAGGTGACTGTAAATTGATTTCTTAAGCTTCAAACTTTTTCATTACATTTTTTTCAAACTTAAGCTTCGAACGGAACCCTTAGAACTATGGGGTGATTTCGTGGACCCCATTCCTAGAATATTTCTTTAAATAATATTTAAAGTAGATCAACAAATAAAATAGGTACTTTACGAAAAAAACCATTTTTAAAAATCTGTATTGTTTATTAAAATTTAACATAATTTACTCACACATTAATAATATTAATTTGTGATATTTCCAAGTGTCACCTATACCATGCATTAAATTTAGTACTTGGGATATGCATTTTTTCCCCTACACAAGCTGTAGAAGTCTAGCCCCATTGAAGTTAAATGCATTTTATATTATGATTTTATAATTCGTTTATATATTTTTTGCCACTCACGTTGAGAAATGTTTTGCATTTAAATTCATTGTTCTGAATGGCATTAAAATGTTTATATCTGTGTGAAAAACTCCTGTGTATTTTGTATGAATTTGCAACCTAAAATTTAAGAGCTGTTCTTGCTTAAATTTAGATTTGCCATTGAATCTGTCGATAAGTTGTTCCCTCTCCTTCAATATGGGTCCCCACAATTGTATAAAGGTGTATTTTCCATTACAAAGCTATTGTACAAAACATTTCGCTAACGAGTGTAAAATTATTCCATAGTAGACAAAACAATAATATACTAGGTGGTACATATAAAGAAAAAACTTTTTAATATTTTCTTATATTACAATAAAAATTTAAAAAGCATTACAAAATTTTCAGTTTTTAGTGGGTGGGATGAGCTTTAGAAACTTGTGGTTTCACACAGTTCACAGAAAAAACGTGATTTCATTTTGCATGCACTTTTATATTTTCCTTTTTTTTATTGTGACTCGTGGAACCCCAGGATTCCATGGAACACAGTCTGAAGACCCCTGTCTTAAGCGGACCCAATAGAAAACTGATCAATCAAGAGTTCATTAGAGATATTAAACATTTACTTATATATATACTTTCAATATGCTTTGTTGAAATTTCTTCAATTTTTTTTGAAAATTTTTTCAGGGTTTTCGTTTTTTTATTAAATCAACTTATTTATGAGAGCACTTGTTTTCTTTCAGAACAGCACTTTTTTTCCTATTTTATATAGGTGTAAAATAATTATAGGTATTTATTATTTTTTTCTAAATAAGCTATGAGATGGAAAAATTCGTTTCAATGAAAGCTGAGAGGCTTCTCTATTTTATGTTTTAAGAAATTAAACCAACTTCAATTACAGCTGTAATTATAGTTTACATATTTTGAATTTCGATTTAAAAATTCAAATAGAATTCGCGTACACTCAATGGACAAATAAGATTTTTATGAGTTCCTTAATCCATAGTTTTCTTAAGACGTTAACAAGCGGTTTTTTTTTAAATAAAATATGTATAAATATCAAAAATTCAGAATATAGTTTAAAAAATATTTTATTACTATTAAAAGTTAAATATAATGTCAACAAGGAAATTTTATAATGCTGAGAAAGGAATGCTTAAGAAAATTTCTATTCCTCTTGCAAAACATAATTAACCTTTTAATCAACGACGGAATTAGATTTATTCAAAGAACATAACCCTTTTATAAAAATAGCAGCATAGATTTAGATGTGCTTGTAGATCACAGCCACAGTAAAAAACTTGGTTAACTGCATTTGGATAATTTCAGTACGTAAAACAAAAAAATCAAAGGGAAAAGATTTTTTTTCCCCTCCAAATATCCTTATTAATAAGAATTTTTTTTCTAATTATAGAACATCATACACATATGAATATAATATCGAATAGCACACCACATTTAATTCCATCATATGTGATACCAAGGAATGCATGTATCGTTGAATTTTATTTTGTAGTTAGAGTGCACAAATGAGAGAAATTTACATAGCTCTGAAACAATGCTATATATCTTTAAACTTGTAAGGTATAAAAATTGATTTTTTTTTTCATTTGTCGTGTAAATGTCCTTTATACTTAATACATTTAAAACGGAATATAATATAATTTTTCTATACCAATCAAATAATTTTTACGAAGTTTGAGTTCCTTTTCTTTTCAATAATATTTATTGTTTAATAATTATTGTCTGCTTAACAATTACTATTGTGTAGACAGATAAAGTCGAAACTTTTTTTTTTACTATTATTAGCAAGAAAAATAAAATTAAGATACACCTCGCTGTCTAAATTTTTTAATATTCCTATCTTCATAAGAAAATAAAATCATTTTTTTGCGATTTGAAGAAAGTCAAAATTTTAAAACGTTCATGTAAAATGAAATTCGAGTAATGATTTACACAACTAATCAAATTTATTTTGCAAAAATTTAGCAAGATTTTTGAAACACTTAAAAACTACTTATTTGATCATTTACTTATTCTCCCAAAGTCTATACCTTTTGTATATCAAATTCACAAAATGTTAAAAAACTTGGAGTATTAAATGTTTGCATTACTTTTTTTTAATGTCAAAATGTTGCTCTGATGTTGATTATTGTTGAATAAACTATATTTTATTCTCATAAGATAGATTTAATTATAAATAATTGAATATTGTCCTGTTTTTCATGAAAAGTTATTAAACATTTCTTACATTTAATAGTTAAAAGTTAAATAATACCGGAATAAAAAAAAGTTTTATTATATAAACCAGTTAAAAAATGTCAGATTCTTTTTTCAATTAATTTCGCTTTGAAATTTGTAACATGTGTTCTTCCGTCAACATACTTTACAGTTATCATTTGTATACGGTCAGATTAAGTTATATCAACTGGTATGCTTGCAGATATTCTTCTAATCTGTACACAATGCCTCTTGAGAACTGATTCATGAGTTGTTACAGAATTTCACACAATGAAGCTTTAATAAAATCTTATTTGTCCCACGACTCGTCTCACGTTTTGTATGTTTTTGACTTGTCCGATTTTGGAGGCTGCATCTCATTTGGTTAAGTAGTACAACTTTTACCCTTTAGCTTGTCTTTTCTGCATATCGGGTAGTCATTTCTAGTGACTGATTAATAACAGTTATTATTACTTGGTTGAAATGATTTCGAATATTGATTCAAATGACTCAGCTGCGTTTGGATTCTCATGTGAACTCAAACAAAGCGCGAGATCTTTACCTCGAATAACAAGAGGATGAGGCCGTCCGACAAATCTAGTTTAATATACACAAGAATAATCTTTTATCTCGAAGGAATAAAAGTCATTTCGTTTATTTTTTTATAAAAATATATAAATATCAAAAGACGTTTGTAGCAAATTATACGAGGAAAATAAATACTAATTTTTTTTAAAATTAGTTCATAAACTTTAAAAGTAGAAGAGACAAAATTTTATACCAGGGTTATTAATCTGAATATTTTTTAAAAGGGAGTTTCCATAGTTTTTCTTTGATTTATTGAAAAGTGATTTTGGCTAAGTTGACTATAAACTCTTTTAAAACAGATATTTCTGTAGTTTTATTTATTTATCAATTATTATGGTATTTTTAATTGAAATAATAAGGCAAAAATTATAAATTTTCTTGTTTCAGTCTCCTTGTTGGATACTAAACAAACTTCACAGTTTATTCGATTTTTCAATAATGGCATTTTCCTAAATGCATTTTTATCTGAAGTTGGCGAGTTTAATATTACATGTTACATTAGAAGCCTAGGTGCCACAGTAATTCAAATAACAAAGTTCGTACCAGAAAACTTACCCTATAAAAAGTATTGAAATCATCTGCGTCAACCAAAGTTCGCTGTGTAAAACAAAGGAACCTCTGCAAACTAAACTGACATTACGCTAATGGAAATGTGGGGGAGAGAGGTATTATTAGTCATAAGATATTGTTTTTTTTCACTTGATTAAGTTCAAAGTTACAATGTCTTGGTTTGAAATCCAACAAGATGATTTTTATTTATGTTAGCCATTCTTAGAAATTTTTCCTTCATTAATACGAACAGAAATGGATAGTTCTTTCTAATGCTTGAAGAGGTCTCGAATGAAATTATTATGTGATATTTTCTCACACAGTTTGACTTGGAAAGAAATAAATACGGTCTAATGGTTGAAATCCAAGATTATTGGTCATTAGATAGTCATTTTTTTTCTTCAAAAATATTGTTACATTTTGAATAATCGATAGTAAAAATAGAATGGAATACTGTATAATAAAATGTCTACTGAAGATAACTCGAAGCAAAAAAGAAAGCGTTTTCGAGTCTTTCAATATTGTCGAAAAAATTCATGCCGGATTATTTTTGATGAAAGGGGGTTTGAGATCGAAAAATGATATTGATTTCAAAATTATGGCATTTATTCTAAAATTAAGGAATGTACTCCTTACACTGATTTTATATTGACCAAAAATTATTTGCTGAACATCCATTGATATAGGTCACATTTGTTCCAAGTTTGTTGATTTTCACCAAAGTGCGCGTTTCTTAAAAGTTGTGTGATAGTTACACAATTAAATGATCATTAGTTTTGGTGACTAGAATAATTATGATCGAGAAATTTGAAACATTTGTTATTTTAAAGGCACCTTTGAAATAAGCATATTGAATTATGAGTTTTACACTACGCGTTGTACTACAATATGAATGTTACCAATTTTAGGTAGTTAAAAGTTTACTTTTTAGTACTCATAAAATAGATTTTTACATTAATTGTGTTGATAATTTCTAGAGATGTATATTTATAATGCAAA
This sequence comes from Trichonephila clavata, assembly GCA_019973975.1. Taxonomy (NCBI): domain Eukaryota; kingdom Metazoa; phylum Arthropoda; class Arachnida; order Araneae; family Nephilidae; genus Trichonephila; species Trichonephila clavata. The sequence goes on from BMAO01005913.1 coordinate 8,616, forward strand.
ATATAGATATACATCTCTAGAAATTAATTTTTTCTACCCTCTTTCTCGCGGCTCCCCATAGCTCCACTGGCCCAGAACCGGTATATTTTAACTACTCTAAGGCTATTTTAGAAATGTTTCTTTTGTTTTCTTAGAAATTTTTTTCCCAAGTACCTTATAATATACTGCATAAAACTGTGCATGGGGTTTTTTTCTGCTACTGCTCTTTAATTTTTTTATAGTTAAACTTCCAAAAATTCTCAAAAAAATATTAATTTTAACATTTTGAAATTTTTTAGAAAAAGTACTAAACATGTTAGAGCTAATTCCATGCACAGTGTTACAAAACATACATTTCAGAACATGTATAAAAAATTTCAAACCCATACTTCAATTATCCAAAAAGCCTTAGGGTTTTGAATAATAGTATATGTACAAAAATTCAACAAGGAGAAGTATGAGTTTGAAGTTTTCATTCCATGAATAGCATGATATAATATTCATCGAATAGTCTGAAACTTTTATGAAATGTTAATTAGCTTACTTAAAACTACTTACCATAAAAATTGCACAAATGTAGAACAATTAAACAGTATACTGCCATAATAAATATATAGAAAAAAACGAATGAAAGATCAATATTTCATAAAACTTTATCTTAATAATTATAAAAAAAAAAAAAAAAATACACACTTCAGAGCTAATTCCACGCTCAGAGCTAATGCACAACATGTACAAAAGATGTTTATGCCTTTATTTTTTTATTTCCATGATTTTAAAAGCCTTCGCATGTTAAATATTGTACACGAATAAAAGCAAAATCAAATAACAATTTATTAGTTAAATATATCAAAATCTAAGAACTGCATATGTGCATTTGTTTGTTGTTGTTGTTGTCGTGTATGACAAAGTGCAAAGGTATTGTATATAACAAAATAAAGATAAAGAAATGAGTCAAATATTGCCAAAGGCGTGAATCACTGCCATGGCACGATCCACATTTGTTTAAATATATTTTAATAATAAAAGTGTTGAATTTCACACACATGGGATATATATATATATATATATCACCAAAAATAATTACATAAAAATGGGAGAGTTTTTCTATTCTTGTGAATTAGATTTTTAATTATCCGAGTTATCAAAACGAGATTTAGTATTTGTTCTTTGGAAAAATCCGTTTTGAAGTTTTAATTTCATTCATAATATCATAAAAAGCACGCACAACATTTAAACGACCAAATCCATTTGCTCTTCCCAATAAACAATTCACAAACTAGAATTTTTGCTTGAATTGCACAGTTCTTTCTTGAAATGATTTGTTACTGCATATATAATGTCAGTCTCATTTACGCGAGGTAGAAAAATAATTAATTCATTTTTTATAAGGCTCTTTTCTAGCAGATTGCCTGAAATGTGGGCGTGATAGTTGCTGTCCAGCATCAAATATTGCTCCATAACTTCATAAAAAATGCAGGTAAAGTTTTGAAATTTTGCAGGCATGTTTATAAAGATTCGAGGTATCGGATTAGCAAATAAAAATTTTTTCGACAGTTTAATGATTTTTAGGGTACTCTATTGCCTTAAACAGAGTATTTCTACGAAAGCAAAGGTAAAAGCCTAACTATATTTTGAGTATTGCAATAATGTAATAATAAATAACAATAAAATTTGACAACCTGTAATGTTAATGATATTTTTTTAATGTTTTCACGATCGATTTCTAATGCTTTCTTTCAGTATTTATTTTCATTTTTATAAAAAAAATAGACTAATATTTTTTAAAACTAATTATTTTAGATATTAATATTACGCTCACACATATGATTTTTGGGTTTTCTTTTCGAATTTTAAGTATCAGCTACTGAGTCTCTTTACAAGTTTCTGAAGTAAGCGATCGCTTTTAGAATCCACTGTATAAATATGTAGAATTTTTATCATAAGCTTTTATTGGAATGGTTGATGAAATTTTGTGAATGGTATTTGGTTTTCTACTATTTTGATGAAAGAAATAAGTTAAATAGTTTATATCGAAAAATTTTAAATTAGAAATAAGCGCACATGAAATATTGAAAATATTACTAAAAGAAAGTTCTTTTTTTTTTTAAAGATACGTTTATGTTAAATTATATAGAATACATTTTTTTGTAATGTCTAGAGTAATAATTTGTATATGTAATGCTTTATGTCCACTCAGAGATTTGTTATTTTGAAACAAAACTTGAGTTCCGGTATAATTAACTGTGCTTCGCACGTGTATTTGATTGAAATATGAACTGGCTCAAAAGTATATACATATATTTTTATTGGAAACTTCAGGCATTGTCCTTATTCAACTTTACTTCTTTTTATTTAAGTAAAAATATGATAAAATTTATAATCAAATATGAATTAACAAATTTAAATAAAAAATCGATAGAAAAAGTTTTAAAAATAAAATAATCATTTTTAAGAATTTATTTTCATGTAAAATCTGTTGCTATAACCTTTTTTTTAACTCCAAAAACTCGAATAGAATTTATTGAAATTTTAAAACAAAATTTACATGAGAATAACAAACACACAAATTAGGCTTGATAAAAGGAAGAAATTTTGATAAGCAAAATCGCGTTATTCAGTTACAACTCCTTTGAATTCGAATATTTTACAAAGAAAAGGGGGGGGGGTGACGAATCATGCATCAAAGTTTTTGTGAACTAGATAAATTTGTATTCACATTCATATGAACCAGATTACAAACTATATTCAGAAGATATTTTTTTTTAAATCAAATATTTTAATTTTTTTTCATCCAGTGTTTTATAGCATGCAGTGGTTTCCATTTTTCAGAACGATGCAATTTAAGTCTAATTCGTACCAAGAGAGTAAAGGTGTGTACATCTGAACTAAGGCTTTTGTGTCTTGACGTAAAGGGTTATGATCGGATACATCTTCAACGCTCGCTACTCACCACCTTATTAGAAATAAGCCTTTAAAATTCGAAATAATGGATTGATTTACATATTATTGGTCACTAACGTGAGAAGTCCCAACCAACTAGGAAAATTAATCATCACTGCAACAACCGAAGGTATCACGATCATGAGTTATTAGGTGTCGATGTTTCAGCCGAATCTCATGATCGTGTTATGATTCCAATAAAACCGATTATGTAATTTGGGTTGATGGTAATTTATATCTCTCGGGAGTGCAGGTTTATCTATTGGGTACTTGGGACGGGTGCCCATGGGTCCGGAAGGGCTTAAATAAGCTAAACTTTACCGGATCTATAATAATAGCTTCTCCCTGGATACGACAGTTATAAGGGTGTCGGTAGATCTTCTGTGCCCAGGGCCCGAAATGAGCTTAAACGGGCATTGTCTCTCGGGGCTTAAAATCCTTACAAAGACGTGGTCCAGGTTGCTGGCTTATGTGTCATCTGACCACAGTTGAAAATCGGCTGTGGTTAAATATTTATTTTAATGGGCTGCGCATTGGTGTTTTACCATTACAGACCTAGTACATTCCCCGGAAGCTTGTACCTCTTTTTAGTGCAGCACCATATAGGCGGATACCAATTGCCGTAAGTAATTTTGACACCCAGTTTATCCCCAGAGCTTTGACGATGCGAACCTGTACTAGAATTTAATTTTGCCAAGAGCATCCAAGCCAAACAGATACTCTAGGGATCTTTTACATGTCGTACATCATACAACATGGCCACTTTCAATTTTATGCTTCATGAAAATTCACCGTCATGGGCCGGGGTCGAAACTGCAACCTTAGGTGAACAAATGCCAGCGACAAACCAACCATGCTACCCAGCCGGCTGGTTGAATATAAATTGTGGAAAATGAAATAGATAACCAGAATTGTTCAATAAATTACTCATTCAAATGTTGCAACATCGATGAAAGTAAAAATAAAAAATTTAAAAGTTGAACAAACTATATATATATATATATAATTTATTTCCTCATTTTGTCAAAAAATAAGTTGGATTTGGATCGTAAAATCTCAACTGAATAATTTATCTAAATTATTATAAACTTCTCAATAAATCTATATTATTTCATTTTAATGTTCAGTTATTATTTCACTGTAACTGTAAAGAGATAGTGACGTAATATTCACGAGAGAAATTGCGGAAGAGAGCAAACGCGATATGATATGATCTTGAAACTAGAAATGGCCGACAGCCTTTGATGACGCGTTGAAAAGTCATCCTCAAACATCTTATTAGATTTTGCATTATTGCATAAAAAGAAGCACATATACAATAAATAGATTTTTAGTTTTTGGAGTTATATTATTATTTTATAATATCAAGCGAAAATATAGCATTCGAATAAACAATTTATAGCCCCACGCATATCACCTACATTTGTGATTTATTCACGTATCTCACTAGATTGACTATTATAAACACTGAATATATTTTATTTGTTATCAACAAATAATTGATTTACGTCAAAACAAAACACGACATCTAAACAAGCAATAACTATAGCAGGATTAAACAATATGGCGTTAGGCCTATTTCAATAAGGATCAAGATTTGATAAACAAGATGGCCGCTTCACGGTAAGTTAAACGTGATGCGCATTGTTATCTCTCTTCATAATGTTCTGTATGAATGTGTGATATGTAGTTATTAGCATTTGTTTTTGATGTGGAAGTGGACTGATATGCAGGGCTCAGAAGAACTGAGGGCTCGGCCTCCCTCTAACCGAGAGAGCCCCGGTGCAAGTGTAAATAGAACTGGAATTAATAGAAAACCGAGACACAGTACTCAAGGAGGAACTCGAAGGCACAGGAAATCTGTTCATAAAGGTCACAGAAAAAGACATACGAGACCAGATAAAGAAATTGTTGTGCCTGTCAAACCTCTTGTCGAATATGATGATGTGAGTTCCGACTCTTCTTTTTTTGCTGAACCGCCGCGCGACAGTTCTGTTGAAAAACGATCTTCGCCTGAATTTAAAGATTTGAGACAAGAAAGAAGACGCAATCCTAACAGACCGGATATGCAGGGACCCATGAGGTCCCGTAAAAGACGATCAAAAGATAAGCATCAAATTGAAAGACGAGACCGCAACAGAGATCGTGTTGAAAAATTGCCTTCAAGATCGGGAAGCCGAGGTTATTCAAGTGTTAGAGAAAGGTCTGAAAGAGACAGTTTTGCTAAAGATCGAGCTTCCACTAGTAAAGACAACAGCTTCGTCCGACAACAAGATTATCCTTTGTATGACTATGAAAGATCCAAAGAAAAGAATAAGGTAAGAAAAAGGGTTCGGACTCCTGAAACTCCTCGTGCCTACCGAACTCGAACACCTTCTCCTGTTAAAAATACTCAAATGTGGGTGAATAAGTCAAGAAGACGTTCACCAGACAACAGAAATAGACTAAAATATGTATCAAAAAGTCCAAGTCCTTTTCCAAGAAACTACAGTGCCTGGTCAAAAAGTAGAAGCCGTAGTAAATCCCCCTTAAGGTAAGAATATTTATTTTGTAAAAATTATATCTTATTAGTTCAATATTTTTTGTTGATTTGTTTTTATCAAAGAAATGGCAAATTGAACATAATTTAATTCCTTTATGAAAATTCTGCCATTTGTCTTGAATAGTAAATAATAGCAGATAGAACTCCTGTAATTCTTATACATGAATGTAAAAGACAATATATTACTCTGTAAACATTGCAATACTTAACAATGCTGTGATCAAAGCTTTGTGTTTTGTTATTTTTCCTTGAAAGTTTAATTCGTATTTTCTTAATTTTGAGTAATTAGTGAAAATTACTTGATCTGTACTATAAATATTGTACTATGTTAATCTTTCATAAATGAATTTTCTTAGCATTGTATCCCATCAGTTAAAAGTTTGTGTTAAATGTATGAAAATAAAATTTGGAATAATTAGCTGCTCACCCCAAAACAGCTATTAATCTTTGCTGAATGATAATCGAGTCTTCGTAATTTATCCTAATAATTTTGAATTGCTGTAAGATTTAAGAAGTTAAATGTATGTAACTGGACACATCAAATTAGTAATTTTTTCCTTATTTACAGTTGTCAATTACCAAGTCTTTGACTTTTATCCTGTAGAAAAGTATCCAGTAACAAGCGTATTTCAGTAGATTTATTGTAATACTTATATTGCGATTAGGATAAGATTGAAAATATTAACAGTGATTAATGCTGAGAAGAAAACCTAATTAAAGAATAATAGTGCCACAAATGGCATAGCTTTAATATGAAAATATATTTGTACGTAAGAATAAAATTCATTTGAAAGAACACACTTTTGAAGTAAGCATTTTTTCTTTTTTAAAAAGTTCCAATTTTGAGAATTATGGACTGACGCTTAATAAAAACCTCTAAAGTGTAATTTTTTTTAAAATTTTAAAATATCAGAATTTTACAAATAAAATTTGAAAAATATGCTGTTTATGTTCCTTATTAAAATTTTTTGCTCCTACATTTCAACTTGGAAAAATGTTGACTAGTATTTAAATGCTATACTTTTCACCAATTTTGCCAAATCAAAATATGTTGCCAAATATCATTATCTTGTTATTTTTGTAAGCACATTTGCATGTATGAGGGAATGGTTTTCCACTATTGGCTGTGTATTGCAGCATTTGATGAACATCTTTTGATTTGATGAAATTGGTCATCAGTGGTATAATACATTAGTTCTTGCTTAATTTAGCATTCTAATTATAAATCTTTTCGGATTTACGTATTATCGCAGCAATGCTAACATTTAAGACGACCTGCTGAGTTGGCAATCCAATTTGCATTTGTTGTACACGCTGAATTGGCAACCATATGCTTCGTTTCATATGTCACCAATATGGTTGCGATGATACGCATGTATCATCGTTTCAGATCATGAAGTTGTCACTTGAATTGGTATTCACTCTTTACATCCATGGTTACTCTAATACAAGACATACAGTTATGACTAATGCGAACCATTTATTTTTTACCTTCAGAGATGGATATCTCCTAATTTTTAAATAACTATATTTATGTGCAAGAAAATGTATATTTTTCATAATTTTTATATGTTTAATGTTATATTTTCCAGATGGCAAATTTCTTGCCAAGAGATGCATTAAAATTTACTTTGGTTATATGATTGAAATTAGTTATCAAGCTTCTGACTGATTTGCATGTGTGAGAGATGTATTTTGCATGCTGTTATTGCCATACTATTAGATATTGCAGTGGCATAAAAATTTTTTGTGTCCTTTTAAAAAATTACTAAAGTGGATTGCTACTTTTTTTTTTTTTAAAAAAAAGGGAGATTTTGGCCATGTTGAAGGACAATGAGAAGACTACTAAAAAATTGAATTGTTCCATTCAATTTAGGATTTATGATCATGTTAATAATGTCATATAATTGTGCCAACTACTCCTGCATAAAGTACTACATTGCTTAAAATTTTCAAATTTGAGTTTTTACAAATCAAATAATTACAAATCCCTTACTCTATCATACCAGCGGTTACAACATATATTTTATTTGATATTATTTCATCTGTGAATAAATTTAGTCATTAGCATGCTTATATAAAAGGTGGTCCATCTTGGAAAATTTATGTCAAAATGAATATTGTCTCTGTACAATATAGATAATGTTTTTTTGTTCTGACTGTAATTTTTACCAAGCCTAAGTCAAGTGTGAAACTCAGTGTTTCTGGTATAATTCGATTAATTGGATTGATGAAAATTCTTCCTCTTAGTATAATACCAAAATGCCAGCTGGGTGGCATAGTTGGTTTGGCGCTGGCCTTGTCCAAGTTTGCGGGTTTGACACCGACCTAAGTCGGTGGATTATCATGATGCAAAAAATCATCATCAGTGTCCATGTCGTGTGATTATGACGCATGTTAAAAATCCCTAGAGTGCCTATTTGGCTTGGATACTCTAGTCAAAATTAAAGTTCCTGGTACAGTTTCGTATCGGCAGACCTCGGGTGTCTCCTTCTAAGGAGGAAACTGGGCATCAAAATTACATTGTAGCGATTGATATCCACCTACATGGTGCCACACTAAAAAGTGATACCAGCTCCCGGGGAATGTACCAGGTCTGCAATGGTAATCACCAATCCACATCCTCAAAACAAAGAAAAAAATAATAACACCAAAAACCGTTGAAAATAAATTAATATATCTCTTTGAAAGCAGCCTCTTAAATTAAAAACTTAATTATTTTTAAAAATATTTTTTTCCCATTCCCTTTTGACCTGATGTATTGATATCCTTTTGGTAAGATGTTGAAGTTAGGAAAGATTTTGTTTCCACTGTCTTACTGAAATTTTGAATAATAAGGCTCGATATGAGTACTTTGATGTTTCTCTGGAATAACATTAACAAAAATTATTGTATTAAAATTTATTAAAAAATTTAGCTTTCCAATGATGCTATTGATGCTCAGTTACAGAGACACACATGGTTGGTTATGGAAATAACATAGCCGAGTTGTCCCCATTATAAATATTGGTGATATTATTAATCTACTCTCAAAAATCCATTTGACACTGACTCAAAGAAAGTTTTATTGTTTAAAAAGTTTTAAGGTAAATAATGCTTAAAACATTTGTAATTGGAATTGTAGGTCACCAGAACCAATTCATCACACAAAGATCAGTTATACTTAGTACAGTGTTGCAATTCAGTGTAAATTCTTGTTTACTTTGATCCACATCGTGTGATCACTTAATCAAACAGTAGCAGCAAAATTTTGACTGTGGTAGCCGAGTGGTCATAGAAATGAATTCGTAGCCTGCATTGTCAAGTCGTGGATTCAAAATCTAGCCTCACAGAAGACTCGCAATATAACAGGGCTGATGCAGATTAAATCAGTTGATGTTCAATGTCCTACTGTTGACCTGGTTGGAAAGTTTGGAGGGGGACAGCTCGAGATGTCATCCTTGTCACTTGATCATGGTTCAAAATTATGAGATTTGTTCCCCAAAAGCATGTTGCTTCAGATTGCAACATAAATTGAAATTAAATCAAAGGGGGAAAATTTCCTTTTTTGAAAACTTACTGCTTCTTTCATCAGCATATATCAGATTTTCCTCATCATAGTAAAACAGTAGAACAATCGAGTTAATAGTGTAACTGAAAAAGCTACGAAATTCAAGGTAACTCCTATTAGCAGATTATAAAATACTCTCATCTATTTATAATATCAGCAATCGATGTAAACAGTTTGGCTCCATAATTACTTTCATAAGGACAAATATTTTTTCTTTGCTTGTTGAAACTTATTATTAAACCATATATATTTGATGACTAAATATATTATTAAACTTAAGTATCATTAAACTATAAATGCATGGAAATCTGAAATAAAAGTTATATGATCATCTCCTAATAGGGATTTCAATATCGGACCAAAAGTTCAATCCCGGTATTCGGTATATTTTAGATCTTAATACCGGATTACTGATTTTAATATCGGTAGTAGAAATTTTAGAAAAAGAAAGAAAACACAGAAGTATTTTTGTTTTATTTACCAGTTTTATTAGAGTGTATAAATATCACCAAAAATAATTTTTAACTTATAAATTATAACAGTATATAAAAAAAGAATCTTAAAAAAGTAGCGGAATACATCTTATTTCTTTAAATAACCACTATTTAGTCTGTGGTACTATTGCAAACTTTTGAAATATGATCTTAAAAAACACAATGCATCTATTGTATTGTATGATATGCAAATGCAATGTGAATAACAAACTCGCTAATTTAAAAAAATATTGAAATATTACTCATTTTCTTCACTACTACAACCTTGTTTTCTCACATACTATTATCAGACTACGAATCCTGCATGTGCGCGGTATCGCTCCAAGCTGTAACAGGATAGTTTTGGCCCACCTCCTTGTGTGATTCACATGTTTATCACTTCTCTTGATTGTACAATTCAACTTTATATTCACAGTCTAATTCATTTCGCCCACTAGGGAGACATAAAAACAAACACGTATACTCTTTTGCTATGATGGCGATCCCTGAACGGATAGTGGAGACAATTTAAAAAAATTCTAGTAAATACCGAAAAAGTGGTATTTAAACTTGTGAATACCGGTATTGCAATCCCTATTTCCTAATATTAAATGCAAATTTTGTACATAATATTGGGACAATGCCAATGCTCAAGATAACTCGCCAAGTTGGCAACCTCTGATATCACATGTATCGTACAAGCTGAATTGCCAACCATGTGCTTTGTTTCGTATATTGTCACCAATCTTCTTCAGCACTATAGCCGATTTCTGACCAAGGCTGTCTCAGTCAGTTTAAACCATCTTTATCTGTTTATTGTTATTGTTTTCCATCTATTTATGCTGATGTTTTGCAAGCATTTTTCTATATTGTTTAGCCATCTTGTACGGGGTCTGCCTCTTCTCTTGCCATCTGGTTTAAAAAACATTTGTAATATTGCCTATACCCTTGCAATAATACTCAAGTACAGCATATTCTTTTGATTAAAAGTTATTTTTAAAATAAGATATCATTCGTATGGTAGGCTTTATATTTCAATCACCATATATAGTAAAAAACTGCTTATTTTTATTTAATATATTACTCTGAGTCTTGTAAATGATTTATGACAACTCTTTTAATAATATATTTGGTTCTTATTTGCAAATTTTATGTTTAGTGCCTTTTTCAATTAATAATTAAGTTTTTTTTTGGAGAAATTATTATAGCTTTGGGTATAACTAGTATATTTCATTGCTCTTCCGAACTAAATGTAGTTTTAAGTGTGTATTTCAGACAAATTCATTTTATTCATAAGTATAGTCTTCTAGAAGTTAGTTAAAAGAGCGCCTATTTTATTTGGCATTTTTAAAATTTTTTATTGAGGTCTTTTGTTTGAGAGTAAAGCTAATTTTCACCTCTATTTCATGCTATGCTGATGTAGATAAGAGAATTGGGTGCCAGTTCAGGTATTCTTGATATTTGACTGTTCTCAAATTACAATGTCCTTTGCTGCAGAATTTTTGTTACTGCTAAGGGCAGTGTTAATTAGCTATCAATCATCTCTCTGCCTTCTAATAATTGTTTCAAAACATTTCTAACCAATCTGTTCTTTTTGAAAAATGTTTTTAAGATACAGCAAAAGGTACCAAATCATTTTTTTTTAACAAAAAAAGATGCATTTTTCTTGTAATTTAATGCTTTAAGTGAAATTTTGTTATTGTAACCAGTTGGCAAAGTAACATGAATCTTCCTATATGTCATCTATGACACCATTGATACTTATCTGATTTTAAAACAAATGGGATAAAAAACACTGATTCTGAACTCATTGCATACTGTAAAAAAACCTCATAGGCGATTGAACAGGAGGAAAATGCAATTGTTTAGCAGATAAAAGATGTGTAGTTTTGTGTTTTTCTAAAATTTGAATTTTCTGACCAGCGTTTAAATTTTATGTTGCAAATTCTCTCTCATGCAAAATACACAGTATTTCTCACACAGGCTATAAACATTTTAATGCTTATCAAAAAATTGTGTTTAAGTGAAATATATTTCTCAATATGAGTGGCTGCAAAAACAGAGTATTAAAACAAATTAAAACTCAGAATATGTAATGCGATAGCATTTAATCTCAATAGACCTAGACTCCGACAGTTTCTGTGAAAAAAAGCAAGCACATATCATGGTAATCTGTTAGTATTTTAAAAATAAATTAGTGTTTTGTAAGTCAAAAACTACATAGAATTAAAATTCTTATGTGTTACTTAAATTGTTTCCCCCCCCCCCCCTGTTCTTTTTAATATGTTTTTGCCTTATCTTTTGTATTCCCCTGTAATAACACCTCTTCTTAATCTACTATTTCAGTGGTACATAGTGACTATTTTTTCTCCTAATTCTTTCTCATTAGATTTGTTTTTTTTATACCATAATATTTATATTAATCAATACCTGCTGTTGAATTATTTATAATTATTTTTTTGGTCGTTAAATTGATTAGTATAAATTGAAACTGTGAATTTATACAAATCAATAGTATAAATACACAGTTCACATAGCCAAAATGGTTTCTTTAAAAAATATACAGTCGGACTTCTTTCAAACGAAGTCGCTAAATCCCGAAAAAGTTCAGTATGTGGAAAATTTGTTAAATAGAGATTCATCTTTTATATTCAAAAAAGGTTTGGTTCCAGGAAAAAGTTTGCAAAATAGAGGTTCATAAAATGGAGGTCTGGCTGTACTTTGTAATTTTTATGAATAATGGCCATTTGCATTTGTAGCTATTCATGATATATAAACATTAAAATACTGTAGTTAACATTTTAGTTTTTTGATACTTGATCTCCTGATAATTTAATTTACTTTACTTTCGTAATGGGCTAAATTCATGTGATGTCAAGAGCCACATGATTAATGCAATGATGTATTTTGAAACAATCAGTTCCTGTATCTTGCTGTTGCCAACTTTAGCTTTTTACACAAACTTTCTTTTAAAAGGTACATATTTGTCACGAATAATAACATACAAAGGTGAACAAAATAAACTTGATCTAAAAGTACACACATGTAAAATTTAAAAAAAAAATTGAAAAACCATTTGAAAATTATTTGAACATCTTTACTAAATTATCAAATTAAAATTTTAATGTGAATTTTACAAGTACAAAATTTATGGTAGCTTTGAATTCTATGGAAAACATTTGATAATCTTGACCATCATGAAGTTAGCTCATTATTCACTTTTAAAATATTCAGGAGATATTTAAACACTTTTACCAATTTATGTTTGTGACATCAGTGTCCAAATGAATTTCCAGGGAACCCCTTGAAGATATTTTTACCTTTTCTGTTTTATTAATTATTATTTACATTTTTTTAGGGAAAACACTCTTAATAGCTTTAAAAAAATTGCTATTTTCTTAAATTCTTTAAATAAATATTACTCAATACTTGACAAAAATGGAATAGAAATTGTAGTAGAAGCCTAATATTATTTCAGAGAAAATATGTGAATCATTATTTCAAACATTACTTACAGGAATTAGTATTACACAATGCAAGTACAAAAAGGGAATAAAGCAGAGTAACATTTAAATCAGAAAAGGAATGAGTGAACTTCTCTTCCCCCTTCTAATTCTAACATTGCAAGAAGCAGAATAAGTTGTTACATTCATGAGTCATTTCCTCAACTAATCAATCTGTCAAAATGTATTTTTAACAGGACATTTATTGTGTACTTTAAATAGACTTTATATATTTAAAGGAATAATTTTTCTTTCAATTTAAATTCATCTTAAACATAATAAAGAATTTGGCAAAAAAAAAAAAGTGTGTAACAATGTTTTTAAAAAATAGTGTTAATACATATGATGCTATGTTAAAATTTGGAAAGCAGCTACAATAGATCACATACAAAATTTGTGTTTAGATTGAACACGCTTTACTTCAGTAAGATTTTTATGAGTTATAATAATATATTTACTATCAAATATAATAGGGTGACTTTTTGTTTGAAAATCAATAATTGCAAGTTTACTAGTCTATGCTTGATATAAACTAGCTTTTTTTAAAAAAAAAAACAACTTAATATATTTAGAAAATGTTCTAATTGTTAATATTTTTTATTATGATCCATTGAATTTCTAATCAAACATTTCATATTATATTATTGATTTATATTTTAGTTACCTTGCCCTTTTAATGTCTTTGTAATATTTTCAAAAATATTGTAATTTTAGTTTAAATCTTTTCTGATAAAAATTTATGTAGCAATGGCCCTCAGAGTGTATAAGAGGGATAGGTAGATGAGATGTAAATGCTAAGCAGTCCATATGTAGATCAGGTCTGTATAAGATCATTATTTCCAAAGTTGAAAGACATCAATGGGTGAATTGCTAACAGAAGAGCAAATAGTTTGTGAGTCTGACATTAAAGCATTTACCCTTGAAATTGCACCAGTATGACTGCCAGAAGAATTAAACAATAGATAAATGCCTTTCTTCATCAATATGAACTGTGATGAATTTTATAATGTTGTAGAAGAGAACATGGCTGTATTTGATTAAATATAAAGTATCATGCATGAAAATTAAGATGTCTCATGAAAATAAACTGATGCATCTTTTGGAACAAAAATTGATGAATATTATTTTTGAGTTAATATGGTAAATTAAAGGTTTTTTTTACTGTTTTAGTATAAATAAACAAGAATATTTGTGTTGTGGTTATTTGAACTGTACTACTATTGTTTACTTTTCATTTAATTATTTTCAGTACTTTCTGTGCTTGTTTAAATATGTATTTTTTATTTTTTTCAGCCGAAACAAAAGGCTACGCACTCCCAGTCGTAGTTATAGTCGCAGTCCTCTGAGGTATAGACATCGTAGTCAACGCTCAATATCTAGGACTAGTACCAAATCTAGGTCTCGTTCAAGCTCTCCTCATAGAAAACACTTGAAAAGGAGAAAGAGGAGTCCTAATTTTGCTTCTAAATTTGCATCTACTTTAGTTTCAGAACTCTGTAAACACAGAAAAGCAAAGAAACATAGGGGAGCTTTAATTATTAGGAATGACACTGTTTTGAAAGAACCTGACGCTATTCCAGAAAATGGCAACACGTGTCCTCGTCCTTCTAGTAGCATTGCTGAGTTTTCTGATAATTCTTTATCGTCAACTGCATTTAATCCTCAAGAAATACTTCTACCTCCTGAAGGGGATGTTCCTCAGGAAGAATGTGATCATTTGGTTGAAGAAACAAGTGTCTTATCTAATAGTCAAACAGATTCTGCAGAACCATCTATAACTGCCAGTATAGAAGATGAAGAAGCAGGTATTTCTAAAACACCTGAATTATCACAAGATAGTACACAACAACTTTCGTCTACAGAAACGAAATCTTATAATCCTCCATTACCAACTCTTCCTCCTTTGCCACTTCCTCCTGTTGGACCAGAAGACGAAAACCTAGTTGATGAAGAAGATGAGGCTGATCTTTCTCCTCTACCATCTCCTGAAATAGAGAAAAAACCTACCACACCTCCTAAAAAAGGCATCAAAGATCTTCCATTACCTCCAGGTATTAAAGAAGAAGATATCTTATCACCAGAAGCAGAACCAGAGAAGTCCTCTCCGGATATGGAAAATCCAGAACCTGCTGCAACGTTTCAATCTTCAACTAAGCAAATGTAAGTAATTTGGGAATTTCGACCATTAAGGGAGGGTGTTGTTGAGCATAGAAAAATAATACAAGTGCTTGCTTTTATATAATGCAGATATAATTTATAATTATTACTTTAGTTTCAGCTGAATTCATAAAATTTGCTGCTTTATATTAATATTTTGTTTGAAAATGTATTTAATTGGTTTACTATTTTTTTAAACTACAGCTTATAAATTCTGTGCTATATTTTCCCATCCAAAATTTAGATTTAAAATAATTTGTCCAGTGTATATATATAAGCTACTGTTATGTTACTGACAACTTAGTAACAGTACCAAAGTTACATAAAATTCATGTGCAAAAAGTAAGTATTAAAAAATAAAACAATTTCCCTGTTGAATAATATATGTAATATTAAAATGTTTATATAAAAAGGCATGTCCAGTTCACACAGGGATCATTACATTAATTTTCTTTAATTTTTATAATTATCAAATTTAGCATAACTATGCATAAAAAACAGACTTTATTGAATTAGTATAGAGTATATCATTCAAGTACTAGTTTGCAACACTGATTGTATTTGTTGATTGTGTAAATGAATTGTATTTTTATGAAGCTTAGGGAACAATCTTTTATTTTTAAGTGTATATAATATGAATAATTTTCTTGAAAATTCTGAATTCTTAATGAATTGAATAAAATTCCTTTTTTAATCCGAGGGATGACTCAATTATTTCAAATCCATATTGTTGATTCTTTAAATAAGATTGGAGTAATACATTTGGCTTTGGACAAAAGTTGTTGCTATTATTTTCCATTGAGGTCTCTGAAAAGGGTTTAAAAATAAATAAATAAATAAACTTAAATGTTTACTTCATCCTTTCATTTTTCTTATTTTGATTGGAATATTCTAAAAATATTTCAAGGGAATATTTTATGAACATCTTACTTAGTTTCTATATTCTACATTTTTAAAAATTAATAATCATCAAAAGGTAGAACTTTATCAGCTTTTTTTAATGGATTTTTTTTTAAAAGTGTTATAAAGGACCTATATATTTAAAAAACCATGGGATTTTTATGAAGGACTAATTTGTTGTCCAATTTCCTTGTTTTTCCAAATTATTTCATCAAGCCTTCCCCAAGCTTTAATGAAATTTTTTTTTTTAATAAAATTGAATTATTGTTCCTCCCACCCTTCTAGAGTATTACCTCAATATCTGAATGGTTTTGAGTGTATGAATATTTAATGAACATTTTGACATCCAATTTTTAAAATTAAAATTGTTTTTCCTGTTTATGTTGTGTTATATGTCAATATTATCTACTAGAGGTGTGTGCAGATAATTTTAGGAAAACAAGTCATATTATGTGTGTGGTTACCCATAAATATATATTTATTCATTTTATCTATAACTTAGCAGTACTTAAAGAATTAGTTCTTTTTGAAGTTGTAGATTTTTTAAATAAAGAGTAATAACATGGAAAAAGTGTTTGAATAGTATAGCATTTTTTATCAAACATTAAAACCTTATTGCATTAGCACTTTCTAAACTTTTATCAATTCTAAACATTTTGGAAGTTAAGAATAGTATAAAATAGCTTTAGTTAGTGTTCATGAATAATTTCAATAAAAAACTCGTTTAAAATCTAATAATATTTTAAATCTAATTTTATTTTGGAAAATAATCATATTGATCAGGCAGCATTTTCTACCCCTTTATTATTACTTTTTACTGTAATTGTATAATTACCATTACCTTATGTTTTTAAATATTTTTTTTCACAATCTAAATGTGTTTTTATTTGTATTTTTCAATTAAAAAATTTCTTTAATGTTAAGTATCTATATTTTTCATAATTTATAAGTATTAATGCACATTTTGATACTTGTGTTTATATTGTCAACCAATTTCATTGAATCAAAAGATGTCGCCAAATGCAGTGTTATATAGCCAATTGTGAAACTGTTTCTTCATACATGTTTGGGCACAGTAATAGTAATAATGACAGCATTTGGTAATGTGTTTTGATTTGGCAAAATTGATCAAAGGTGTTATAAGTAAGTACCTACATTTTTTTATTTATATATTAAGTCTTTAGAAAATTGAGGTGGTTCACTTTAAAAAACAATTGGCAAAGAAGCAAAATTTTTTTATTTCTACTTCTGTAATATTTTTCATTTTTCCTGTATTAATGTTTTTTTCTTTCCTTATTAGATTATTTAAGCGATCTGTTGAACATCCTGAATCTATACCAAGATATAGGCGAAATATTAGGTAAGTTTTAATACAAGTCTGTCTCAAATGTTCCTTGAAAGCGATTAAAAAAATTATAGGAATATATTTTTTTTGTCAATGTGTTATAAGAATTTTGAATAATTTTTTGTGTAAGTATTTTCTTATGTTTTATTTATAACATAAAGAATCAGGTAATAGTTATATTGTTCTTTGTTTTTTTATTTAATATTTTTTTATATGTTAAAATATTTTAGACTTTTTTTTATTTTTTGCTATTATTTTTTTTTCTTAGTAGGCTGTATTTAAAATGTTCTTTTTTTTACTTCTAGAATTTTGAATAAAAAATGACATATAAGATACCTAGTTTGAAAGTGTTTGATTTTTAACATTATTGTCGATTGGTGAAGAACTATGTCAGTGTACAAGCTAAATCGAGATACAGGTACATTTTGTTATTTATTCTATTTTAGTTGACAATTATTGTTTTTTTACAGATGTATTATTTCTTATTTTATTACTCTGTATTTTACTGTTATCTAGTTTATATAGTGTAATTTGAAAAATGTAGACATTTATTTTTTTTTTTCTCTTGGATTAATTTTCATTCTTAATATACCTCTAATAAAGAGCATGTTCATTTAAAAAAGTCTGTTAGAATGTTCAATTCTGAACTACATTTTCCCATGAGATTGATCACAATTTCTTCAGATTCATTTAAAAGCATTTTCCAAGTTATTGCTTCTTTAAATCTTTGTGTTCCTTTTTCTCTTTCATTTATTAATTACCAAGTGATTTAAGCATTTTTCATAATTTTATGTATCAAAAATATTTCTTAAATAGAAAAAATGTTTAAAAAATTTATCCAATCCTCTGAAATTTTTTTTTTATTTGTTATGAGGCAAAATTGTAGTATTTTTTTACATAAACTGTGCTCTTTTGTGCACTGCTTCTATTCAGACCTAGGCCCTTAGTAACCATGCAAAATTATTGCTTAAAAGTGCCTGCCACCCCCTTTGAAAGTTTTCGATAATTTACAATGAATATCATGTAAAAAAATTTTAAGTAATTTTTAACATATGTATGCATTATATCAATGTGTGATTTTCTGGTTTTAAAAAATATCAAAAATGAAATCAAATTTATTTATAAATTTCTTGTTTTATAACATGATCTTTAAATTTAAATATTTTTTTTAAAATTGGATTTCTCTTCATCAAGCTTAAAAAAAATTACATTGGTCATGTTTTTATAATTGTTTTGAGTTAAATTTTAAAAATTTTGAAATTACATTATTTTATTTTACATGAGATTGTCCAAAAATGTATCATATTAAGCATTATTTATATGAAGAAACACTGTTTGGTGTCTTTTACTTTTGTATGCATATTAATTGTTTGAACGACCCATCAGTGCATTTAATATCAATAAAATGTAGGTAAGGCATATAAGTTAAATATCAAAGTAAAAAATAAAGTCAAAGAATATCTCACTGGTTGTTGTAAATTTAATTTTGCCTACTATTAAATTCACTTTTAAAGGAAAAGATTCAAATATTTTTATATTGAATATGCAGGGTGTTACTGAATTCTTCTGACAATTTCAGAGGGGTGATAGTAGGTAGCTTGTGGACGACAAATCACCCTAGAACATAGGGTTGCAAACCATGTTTTGTCAGTGAATTCCACAGTGAAGCAGTTCTATTTTAGAAGTTAATCAACTATGCTACCATATTTACTTCAATCAAGGTCACACTTTTTTTCCAATATTTAAGCTACTGAAAATTGGTTTTGGCTTAGAATTGAAAGAAATTTTTTTTGGATGGGGCAATTAGAGCCATTACAGGTTCTAAACTATATTACACTATTTTTTTTTATTTTTATTTTCCATAAAGACTTGTTGAGAATTTGAGGAGCAACTTAGACTCGATGAAATACGATAATTGTTCTGTTATTATTATGTAGTTCTGTTTAAGTTATAAAAACTGACACATATTTTGTCCTGCTGCAATGATAATTGCAGAAGGTATTAAAAATAAATCATTTTCATTTATTTTTGATAACCCGTATTTTGTATGCCCATTTTATATGGCTTATTTTCATGTTAAGTAAATAATTAAGTTAACTTGAGTTTAATTTTTAATGTTATTGTAAAATCGCATTAAATTGTTTTTCCAAAATTTTCATTCTTTAATATTATATTTATTGTGTAGAAAGGTGGATGAAATTTAACTGGAATAGTTATTTAAAAAATTAAAAACATTTTAAAAATATGCAAATTATTTTATTTTATTTTTTAATTTTCATGCTATTAATAATTTATCAAAATTTCACTTTGGCTTAAAATTGGCAGTAATATACAGCTTTGATTAAATGATAGTCTTGTTGTGTAGGACTCAGAGGAATAGCCTCACATTTTCTTCTTCTATTTTTGCTGTTATATTTAAACAACTGTTCCATGTTTTTTTTGATAACATTTTTGTTAGTTTGTTTTAACTTCTTTAATAGTTTTCATTTTAAGCGTAAATGTTATTTTTATTCTTTTATTATATTTATTGTAGAAAGGTATGATTTAATATTATTTAAAAATTATTAAACATTTTAAAAATATGCAAATTATTTTATTTTTTAATCTCCTGCTTTACTAATACATTTACCCCAATTCATTAAGAGATGAAAATCCAATGGAGATAAATTTGGACTTCAAGAAGTGGTAGCTATTTCCAGTGTGTGTGTATTTTTGAGTTAAACAACCATATGAGGTTGAATATTGTCATGCAGCAAAATCCCATTTTTGATGCTAAAGTTTTTAATTTTTGACTAATAAACAAATTTCACTTTGGCTTAAAATTGGCAGTAATATACAGCTTTGATTAAATGATAGTCTTGTTGTGTAGGACTCAGAGGAATAGCCTCACATTTTCCCATTGCTGTTATATTCCTCGAAACAATTTGTCCTAAAGCTGCACTTTGATCACACATTTTATCTTAGAACTGTTATAACAATCAGTTTTGCATCTTTTGTTAAAAATTATGCATTCCTCCAATGCAGGGTGTACTTTGCGTTTTGCTAGTAACTCAAAAAAGTAGGTTATGAATGAAAGCAGTGACTTCCACTAGTCTTAACACCTTTCCTCAACACAAACTAGAATTCCATGTTCTTGCATCTCTCTAGCACACATAACTAGAAAATTCCACCTTTGTATAAGAATTAAATTGCCCACTTGTTAAAAAAAACTTCTTTTTTTTAATACTTTGAATGATTTTAAACTTTATTTTAAAAATGGGTTTAATTTGTTTGCTTATAAATATTTAAAAAAATTTCTGAATATTCTTTAAATACTAATTATCTTAAATTGTATGGATACTAACATAATTCTCTGTTTTAGGACAACTAGTTGCATTGAAGAAAGTAAGACTTGAAAATGAAAAAGAAGGATTCCCCATAACTGCTGTTAGAGAGATTAAAATTTTAAGGCAGTTGAATCACAAGAGTATAGTAAACCTGATGGAAATTGTAACTGACAAACAAGATGCACTAGATTTCTGTAAAGACAAAGGTATCAAACTACAGTGAGCTGTACAGTTTTTTTTAATTTTACTTGTACTCCTGTTATAATTTATTATTACCTTTTGTTCAACTTGTAATTATGTAAACTATTTAAATTAAATTTTTTTGTGTTCATTTATTTTAGGAGCTTTCTATTTGGTCTTTGAATACATGGATCATGACCTCATGGGTTTATTAGAATCTGGTCTAGTAGAGTTTTCCGAAGTTCACATTGCATCATTTATGAAACAACTGCTAGATGGTCTAAGATATTGCCATCTTAAAAATTTCTTGCATCGTGATATTAAGTGTTCTAATATTTTAATGAATAATAGGTATGTAAAATTTTTTAATATTCTTAATGTATAATGAGGCATGAAATCTTAAGACTTTTTAAAGTAAATAATTACTTTTTTAGAGGGCAAATTAAACTGGCAGATTTTGGACTTGCTAGATTGTATAATGCTGATGATAAAACAAGGCCTTACACAAACAAAGTTATTACACTGTGGTATAGACCGCCTGAACTGCTTTTAGGGGAAGAAAGATATGGTCCACCTATTGATGTATGGAGTTGTGGGTATGTATATTTTATCTATCAGATTTATTCTGTATATATTTACATTTCTATTTTGCTTATTTTATTTTTCTAATGCAGCTATTCAAGAACAAACTGTTTATAATTCTATCATTAGTTTTTGTAAACTAAAAAATTTTTTCAAGTGTATTTGTGAAAAATGTTTGTACATCACAATGTTGCACACTTAAAAGCAATTAATTCATATTTGCAGTTTTAGAAGCTAAACAATATAAAATACATAATGTTTAGTTATAACTTTCTCTCATTGAATGAACGAATATTATAATTGTAGGTTAGTTATAAAAGTATTTCTTAATATATTTTTGGACAAGCACCTGTTAAGTTTACATGTTAATTTGTATGAGATTATCATTATGAACTTTTTATATTTGTGAAGGAATATCAACTATATATCTAAATGTTGTATAACAATTTAAATGTGTATATATTGGTACTATTTTCTTTTAAGGTTCCAAACTACTCAAAATGATGGATAAATTATTGATGAAATATGTAATTTGAAATTTTAATGTCACTGGGAGCTTTAATACTCAACTATTTTTTAAGATCTTTGATAATTTATTTCTTTACTACCTTTTTTGAGTCCTGGTGCCGTTAAAGATCTGCCCTATCTGTCCTGGCTATGCCTGTCATGGTTGATAGTGTGTGGAAGCTTGTGGTATGCAGTGTAAGTTTAGGTGTCGTTCTCGTTTAACGAAGTTTCTAATTTATGGGGTTTGTTGCCACTGTGTTATGTATTTGCAGTTGTTTTTCGCTATGAAAATTTTTCCAAACAAAAATTCTACACATCAAAGTTATCAATTCATTCATTATTAATTTTATTTATTTCAAAATTTAAATGTAAAAATCTTTCTGATTTATTTGCATTAGTAATTTATTTTATTATGAATTAGATGGTAATTCAAACTATTTTATGTATTATTATTCCTTTGAATATATTATAGAATAGAATTTACTTTATAAACTAGATGAAATATTTTTTGTCTGAATACTCTTGTGTGTGTTTATTATTTTCAATCTGATGAATTCTTATATTTTCAGTTGTATTTTGGGTGAACTTTTTACCAAAAAGCCAATTTTTCAAGCAAATCAAGAAATGGCTCAATTAGAATCCATAAGTCGTATTTGTGGCACCCCTTGTCCAGCAGTTTGGCCAAAAGTTATTCAATTACCCCATTGGCATACATTTAAACCAAAGAAACAATATCGTAGAAGACTGAGAGAAGAATTTGCTTTGTATGTTCAATTAATTATTTTGTTTTATTTTTATTTCTTCATTTGCTTGATTTTTTATTTTAATATATATACATCTGTTTCAGCATGCCTCCTCCAGCTTTAGATCTTTTAGATCAAATGTTGGAACTAGATCCAGATCGGAGGATAACAGCTGAAAAATCCTTAAAATGTCAATGGTTAAAAGACATTTATCCTGAAAGAATGGAACCGCCCAAGTAAGTTAAATTTAATTTTATTAATAGATAATTGACAAAAGAAATTATGAAATTCCTCCAATATTGTTCATTAATTAATAAGGCGCTTTAAATAGCTTACTGTATCATGCATATATATATATATATATATTTTAACTGAATTGTTTGCATTAAGGTTAAAAGGTTTTCTTAGTTATGAATAGCAACTTAAAATATTCTTTTCTTAGAGATAAAGTTACTTGTCAAAGATAATAAATTTATGCCATGTAAGATGAATATGGAACCATGGAGTTCAAAGCATGTGTTTTGATTTATTACTGTTTGTGATTTTTGCTCAGGAAGTATTAGTCTCTTTTTCATACATAGCATTTCTTGTATGAATTTGTAATAAGTTGCTTAAAAAACCTATGGTTATTTGGGTTAATTTTTTTATTTGTCAGTAATGTATTAAATATATATTTTAACTATATTGTTTTATATTTTCTCTAAATAAAACCTGCAGTAGAAGAAGAAAAAAATAGAAATTATTTAGATATCTTAATGTATTTTAAAAATATTTTCATGGATCCAATTTGAGTGCAAGTTAATAGATTTATTTTATTAAAGTAAAGAAAATCTGACATTTGAAATTATGGACAATTATTATCCATTATAAAATTCGAAATGAACATTTTTTATCCATTAAAGATCAATCCGACTTTTGAAGTTTCTTCTCTAGAACTTGATAGTTGCATAGTAAGAGTTTAGTATTCAAATTTCTCTACTTTTACTTCCAACTACTCTGATGATTGCATTCTAATACAGTCTATTGCCTGAATCGCTTACTCATAGAAAAATTAAACCATTTTTAATATATACATTTTAATTTCTAAAATAAGTTAAAACATTAAAGAGTTATTTTTACAAAATATTAAATAATAATCTTGGGACATATTTACAAATATGATCACACATGTGTTTTTAAACCTTCACCATTGTCTAATTTTAATTACCGAATATCTCTGTTTTTTGCATGTGAACAATCTTTTATTTTGTTCTGTATTTATTGTATTTGCATCCATTCTTGATTCTTTTTTCACCCTTTTGATTCCCATTTGTGCCTGTATCCCTCTACTTGAAACTTCCTATCACTATTGATTGAATATTGTCTTATATTTGTAAGCCTTCAGTTATATTTGTCGGCATAAAAAAAATCTACCTAGAATCTCAAAAAAAAAAAAAAAGGCATATTTTCAAATAGCAAGTTATTTAAGTATTAATATAATTTTGTACATACATAGCACTATTTGTTTTACACCATATCTTTAAAATTTAAAAATATTTTCTCAATGTGAAATTATTTAATTTAATTTTAATTTTAAATTAATGTTTTTACTTACAATATAAGTGATATAAATTCTAGAGATATGAAAGGATTGATTGAACTCCATAAAGTGTTGGTTTGAAAGCTTAAATTTCCATGATGTATAATTTGCATACTTGCCAACTTTTCATTGGGCTTTTAGACTCAGGTCATTAAATTTTACACATTTTCACAAAATTTCTGTCATTTGCTGACTATATTTTTTCCTGCAGCCCTTATTTATCATATTCTATTTACAACCATAATATATGTAGTAAAAACCATAGAGCTCTTATTCATGAAGTTTGCGCTTCCCATATATCATATTTTGTTAACTATTGGTTCCTAGCTCATTTATAAGTGTGGTTTTGTAGGTGAAGCATTTTTACTTTTTCCTTCCTCTACCGCAACTTTCTAGAACTTGGCTCTTGTGTTTTGCACATATTTGTATTCCTTGTGTTTCATATTGCTGAACGATTTATTTCAGTTTATTGCTCCACAGATTTGTGGTTGGCATATTTTGAGTTTAAGCCTATTACTGCTGAAGACCAGCTGTGTAGAGGGGGTTGATGCACGTTATATCTGTCAAGGCTCAAACGTCCTCCTGTTTGTGTGAAGTTGAAGCTCATCTCAGGTGTTGACCTTGTCACTTGGACATGGTTAAAAATTATTTAGTCCATCCCCAATAGCCCTTTATAGTGTAATGTTAATGTAACACTCACTCACTCCGCTGATTGTTCTGTTTACTACAATGTCTTACAAAGGCATAATGTACTTTGAAATATATGGAGAATGTTATAAAAAAGATTTGGATTGTAATAATGCATCACAAAGAGGAGGAGCGATATGTATTTTGTGACGTTTGTTGTATTGACATACACATTTGTCACAGTGGTTGCTATATTTTCTGTCATATTAAAATTTCAAAGCATGTTTCCTGAAGATAAATCAAGCAGTAATTATGCTCCAAAGTAGATCATCTTTTCAAGGATTATTCTCAAGTTAAATGGAATTAGGGCTGAAGTACTATTTACATCTGTTCTTGTGGAACAGAATGTTCCTTCCGACTACAGCCGATTCTGCCATCCCCCCCCCCCCCGGAAAATGTTTTTAAAGTCGGAGATTGCCAAGAAATAGGGATTTGTATAAACTGAAACATTTTCTGTGATTAATGAGCTAAGAAAAGAGTAAATGCATGAAACAAGGTCTTTATATGAAAGTTGAGTAATTTCACTGTATTTTTGACAAGGCATCTTTATCGTAAAGTCATTACTTTATTGTATGGCACCATACATGTGTTTTTAAATTTACCTTAGAGTATGAGTTTTTATAAATCAAGTTGGTACTAAAAATTATTTTTCTTGTAATATTCTTATCACAATATCTTAATTGTAAATTTTTCTTTGCATTATTTTTCAAATATTTGCATATCATGTTATGTTTTATATTTAAAATGTTCTTGCATTATTCAAAAGATTTCCTGGAAATATCTTGAACTCTTTATTTTACGGCTTGTCATTTTCAAAAGGGGCAGGTATTTATTTGGCAAACACTCTTAATATTCTCTAAATGTTATAAATATTTGAAAAAACTGAGATTTTCAATTTTAAAAAATGTTTATGATTTGAAGTGTATGCATATGGAGCCTCTGGTGTAATTTAAATTGATTTTTTCCTAGTTTACCTTTGAATCAAGATTGTCACGAAATGTGGTCTAAGAGACGTCGACGACAAATACGCCTTGAACAAGAAGCTTTAAGTGGGAATAACCCAGCACTAATGCCCCAAACAATGGATAACGTTTCTCTTGTGAATTCAACTGTAGTGCCTAATACAAAAATCTCCAATTATGCTGATAATTCTATGCCTCTTAATGTTTGGCCTGCTGATAATCAAAGTTCTTGGCCCAAGAAAGAAAAAAGCGATGAAAAATTTGATGACAGAAAAGGTAATTTCTGATATATTTCTTTTTAAATTCAATAAGGCTCTTTCAACTGCAATAATCATTAAACAACTAAAAATTGATGATCAAGTTAACTAAGTATATGCTAATTTAAAATTAAATCACTCTCTAGTCAAATTTAAAATGATAGGACATTTTTCTTTATATTTGTTATCTAATATAATGAATGGTGAGTCGTACTTGTAATTGCATAATTACAAATAAAGAATTATTGTTACATATTTGTAAAAAAAAATTTTGAGAATTATTTCTGGTTACATGTTTATAATGTGTGCTCACCAACAGACTTTAGTAAAAAGATGTAAAAAATGAGTAAAGATTTTTTTATTAAATTTTATTTGTATTAGCAAATGCTTCTCCTCTCCCCCTCTTTATGCAAATATCTTGTTTCTTTGCTTTTTTTGCATCAGTTTTCTGAAAAGTAAATTTTTAAAAGTTGTTTTTAATTATGATTGGAAAATATTACATTATTCATTAAAAAATTTAATTTTATTGAATTTTTATTTGTTTGTTTGCATTCATTCAGTTTTATGTAACTTTAATTTCTGTGCCATGCACAACAGTGAAATATTAATAGTTTTGTGCAATTTCTAGTTTGATATTTTTTCATGTATGTTGAAATTTTCTTTAAGGATTCCTAGGCAACTTCAGCTAAATTTTGGATTTGTGTCTGCTGATTAAACCTAATCAAGTTATATGTTTATTGAATTCTATGAGGATTTTGTGTAATTTCATTATATGAATCATTAAAACAATTATTCTAAAGTAGCCAGAAAAGAATTGTATTCTTTTGAACATAATAAATTTGTAAATCATCTTATGTAAATCTTTGAATAAAACTTTTTTTTTTTAAATAGTTTATTCAGAGTGATTTCTTTTTGAATTAAAAAAAAAGAGGCTTTATATTGTTGTTAAAAATTCTTATCTATCTGGTAATAATTACTTTCTCCCTGGGCTTTTTTCTCTCTTGCTTTAATTTCTTGAGCCTGTGCATGAGGCATCCCCCTCCCCTCATGACTTCACTCACACTAAGAAAATACTGACATGATCCATTTGATTGCAAATTGCTCCATTTCTTCAATTTTATTTAAGATGTTGAATGTAGCACTGGCAAATTATACCCTCATTTATGTGATTATTGTTTTTAAGCTTTTGTTTTTAGTTAAATATGTATCAAATTCAATTATTTTCTTAATCATGTTTATTGATTTTATTGATCCATATGAAGTTACAGTTACCTGATGTTTTTGTTTGTAAAATATTCTTTCTAAAAGATAATGCCAGTGAAAAAGTAATTTGAGATAATATGAATTTTCAGCAGAAAATTAAATTTTAAGTGGTTATTGAATGTTTGATTGATATACATTTTTCATGTTTATTTATGCACATTACCTTTCCATCTGGATTCATGGCAATTTTTATAAAATTCATTTGTCTTCAAACATGCTTTTCAAGAAAGCTGGTTTATATTTATTCAGCATATTCCTATTTCATTGTAATATTGAAAAAAGCCTTCTTAATTCTAAAAATAATATTGATTTCACAAGATTTATTTTCAAATGAATAAAGTTGTTATATTAAAAGTATAACTAGTTATGATGTTAGAGCTGTCCCCTCCATATAATATTGGAATATTTTTTCAGATAGAAAATCATTTCAATATTATAGTCTGATTTCTTTATCTTATAGAATACTACTTATTCCTGTATAAAATATATTACACAATTCTTCTATATTATGATGCTAAATGGATTTTTTTTTATTTTGCACATTCAAAGGGGCCAGAGATGTGTATATATGAATTGTTTCTAATTCATTCTGTTAAATTTGAAAAGCATTGTATAATGAATTAAAATGAATATTAAAATATTTTTTGTATCTGAAAAAAAAAAAAAAATTTCAAGATTGATTCAGGCTGTTTGAAATAAGTTAAAATTTTTCAAACAAGAAAAATATCACTTTTACAAATAGTATTTCATATATGCTCAGTGTAATATGTTTTAAATGTAAGATTAACATTTATTATGCATTTAATGACATGCTTTTCTAACAACTTTCTATAATAATTTTTTTTCACAGCTCACGATGTATTAAATACAGATTCTTCCAAAGCTGTTCGGCGTTTATTCCCTGGTTAGTTGCTTGTGATTCATATCTTATTAATAGCCTTCATAAATTTTAACATTACATTTTAAGCTTTTTGCTCTGAAGTAAGATTTTATTATTTGTGTTTAAATGTAATACACTTTTGAAAATATAGGGACGGAATTGATAATTGTGCTACTTTAGTAGATCTGAAAGAAAAAAAGAACTTATGCTAAGCAAAAATTATTTGGGATTAATTTGCAACTGTTTTTGTTATCTAGTAGTACAACTTTTTAGATGTGTATTCTTATGATTGTGAAGTTAAATAATAAAACTCTGTAGTATAGAGGCAAAATTAATTGAGAAGTGCTAATTTTTTTAAAAAAAATTACAAGTAAAGGCTTATTTATCTTTTATGTAGTCTCATTTGAATTAATATTTTATATGATCTATGTTAATTCATTTTTATGCACCACATACCTGCTTTGTTATAGATCTTACTAATTTGGGACATATATTTTTAAAAATTTCGTTCTTTTTTTTTCTTTCCCTTCACAATGACCCACTGTTTTTTAGGGGACTCAAATTCAAAAATTTTCCAAGCTAACGCAGCTCACACTGTTTGTTTTTAAGCACAATTTTTAATTTTTCGCAAAGTGTAGCATGGTGGGTAGTCCTGTTTCCATCCTGCAACTGTTTCACCATGGTTGAAAAGAATTTTCTATTTTATGCAATTTGGAACTGTTCATTCGTACTAGAAGCATGAAAAAACCTGTTTTCAAAGCATAGAAACATTTTTCAGGGTGTATCTTTGGTTGTTTGATGTATGTGTTGCTGATTTAAAATTTTTTTCTTTACTGGATCTCACAAATTTGAATCAAAATCCCTGAATCTTAAAATGTGTTTTGTCAGGGGGGAAAATTTTTTTTTTTGGTTCAACTTTTATATTTATGTTCTCATTCCATTCATATTTTTCTTCTTGTTAGTTTTCTGGAAGAGCTCATTTCACACTCAACCTTGTTTTAACAATATGTATCATATTGTAGAAGCTGTTATATTAACACCATATCTGATATTATTTTAGCCAAGTCAAAATTGATTAAATGAAGATTTTAACACTCTATATAAAATAATGCTGTCTTGATCCAAACTTACCCCCCCCCCCTCTTTATTATCCGTAGTGATTGAACTTCATCTTTCCTGTGTCCTGGGAATGTTTTCAAATCTTTCCAATATTTGCTTCACAGATTTTACCTATTTTCTTTGTATGCTGTAAGGGTATATTCTTTAAGAATGATAAGGCTATATTTTTGTGTCAATATCTGTGGCCAATGAGCTAAAAAACAAGTGAAATCTAGGGCAGGGATAGAATCAAACAGTAAATTTGATACTTTTGTGATTGGCAGATATTCCAAAAAAATTTTTTAAAAACATATTTTATCTGCAATGCTGAGTCTGATAAAAGGATAGTAACATTTTAAGGGCTGATTTGTAATGGTTTTTCTAATTTTTTTATATGGGTGAAATTTAATGTCGTATAATAAGCATAATTTACATTTTTTCACTACTATTTATATGCTTTACCATAGAGTAATTATCAAGATTATCTATTGAATGATATCTCAGATGCTCCTTAAGAATTTAAGGGGATATGGTACAATTAACACAATTTTTTTTAATTTAATGATTTTCATAATTTTTTTGGTTGCCTCCTATGTATATGTATGATGTAAAACAGATTTTTTGCTCAAAATTTTAAAAAAAGTTAGCCATTTAATTTTTTAAGGGGAACTTGTGAATTTTAAAGGCTACTCCTACAAAAATTGAACATACATATATGAAATTTGATTTACAAGTACATCAAACTATGTTTTACAAAAGTTGGTATGGGTTTTGAGATAACATGATTGGTATTCATACAATACTTCTTTTTATGAATGCTTATTAGAAATTCCTCAAAAAATGTGTGAATTCTAGATTCAATTATTTTTTTAAAAAAAAAAAAGTATTGCTTTGGTTGAAAAATGCATACCAACTTTAATTCCATGTACTATTAGCAACAAGTGAAAAAAATTTCCAAGCATTAAGGCACAATAGAAAAAAAAGCATTAGCATTTTAAATGAAGACAAACTAGTTATTTTATCTTTCTGAGATAAGTCAGTTTTGATTTGCCATTGGGATGTGAATAAAAACATACTTAAAAGTTATCACAACTTTGCATTTTTTAAACTTGTAGCTTTCAAATTTTGTGAGTTTTTAGAAAAGTGCATAAAAATTAATTTAGGCTAAAAAAAATTAGATTTGACTTTTCGACCAATTTTTGTTGATTGAATCGTACTGTGTCCCCACAACTAAGTAATTTGATATCACATAGATATTGCTTTGTAATTGGCAGAAATGGATAAAAGCAAAAATTACAAGGATTGTTCAAATAGTACAATTTACATAAAACTATATAATTGTTCCTTACAGACAAGAGATCATACTATTGCTCTATTTTTTGTAGTACATTAATTGCTATAGATGTACATTTCAGTTAAGAGTTATCATTTTCTGACATGAATGAAATATAGATAGCATTAGATAGCTAAAGTTTCATCAACACCTATTTAATGGACAGGGTGCTGGATAAAATGGGAGTAGCTATTTTAATTCAGTGGAAGGAGCTGTATTTTTCCTGAGAGATTCATCTACATTTGATTCCTTCCCATGTAAACATTGTAAAAAAATTAAACTGAAAGATACATCAGCTAAAAATAGTGTGTATGTGAACCATCAGTTTCCCCTATCTATTTGACTTTAATGTAACTATATTTAAAAAGTAGATATACATGCCCCACCCCTTCCTCACTAGTGCATCATTGACATGATGGTATTCACCTTGGATATTCATAGCTAAAGGATTAAATTCTAATTCTTTTCCAGAAGACCCCACTCTTTAGCTTTTGACTTTTTCCAATGGAATCAAGTCTTTTCCAATGTATACCAAGTTTTGCTTTTGGCAACCCTCCTTTATTTATATCTTTGATTGTTTAGAGCTCTGAGCAATGTGTTATTTACAATCCTTTAATGTTCCTAGATTTCCTTCAGATGAAATCTTCAGGGCTAGAATAACTCAATGATACAAGATATCAAGGGGCTAGCTACTGTAGTTTTGCTTGTTTTTGGAGTCGTAAGAAAAGAAGTCTTCAAATGAAATGTTTGGTTTTTCTTCTTTTGTGATATGGGGGGGGGGTATTGATAAATTTGTTAATGTTGCCAGTGCAGAATCTTGTTTTTGATTCTTTTATTACCGACATATGTTTGATGCGTTGTTTTTGTTGAACAAATTTTCAACTTAAACTAATAACTTTGGTGGAATTGTATGTTTTATGCATGAAATTGCTAGTAATCATAATCTAGTTACATTTAGTTCACCAAAAGTTGTGAGAAAGTGTAAATAAGATTTAGTCTTGTATGACCATATGATTCTAAGGTATGTCATTATTTAAATATTACAATGAGCTTATATAACACTTTATTGTCAACTGCTATCTTGATTGTATGTTAACTACACTACACATGAACCTACTGCTATTAGCTTGTTCCAAATGGAATAACAGATTACAAATTCTTTACTGGGGTTATTTCCATAACTGCTTTACCTATACATAATTATATAAATGATTTAAAGGGGAATACATTCAAGGTGGGGAGATTGCAATAGTATGATTAATGAAGTAATGTACTCCGCTAAAGAGTAATGAATTAAAAGGCTTATCAGTTCAAAGACAGTTGTGTCATAAGATTGACACATGTTTAATCTATCAAAGCTCAAAGTCCCCAGTTTAGGATTAATGTTTGAAGAGTACTGTGCTATATAGCTCGGCTATAATCCTCTGCTTTCAATCATAGTTCAAAATTACAAGGTCTGTTGTCATTAATATTTGTACTGCTTATAGAATGTTAATAAATATTGGAACGTATGGTAAAATTATCTTCAATACATGAACTGATAAACCAGTGTAAAAAATACAGCCTAAAATTTATTTGATACCATTAAATGAAGCGGCAACAACAAAGACAGTAATCTCAAAATTGTAGAATTTTTCATGAAGATTTTATGATTCCTTGCTAAACTATTAATTTTCATTAATGTAGAGAAAATTTAGCTCTAAATTTTTCCAATTATATTAAAGAAGCATATTTGTATTTCTTTTTTTTTTTTTTGCATAAAGCCTTTTTGAACTATTATTAAAATTTTATTTAATTTTTAAACTATTCATTCCAATATCGTGTCAATTTATTTTTAGTTTAAATAGTTTTTAACTAAATATAATGTATTTGAAATATTATAATTCAGAAAATTTATGCTCAAAAGACTTCCTTCACTAACAAAACATACCACTAAACTTTTTTTACAACTTATTTTAGAATTATATTTTGTTAGTCAATTTTATCAACTGGTGCATTGGATGTAAGAATATAATTAGATGTATTGATATCAAAATTAATTAAAGTTAAGTTCTGAAAACTTTATTGTTGATTCACATGTAGCAGATATTTTTAGAAATGGGGCTTTTGAAATATCTTGACAGCTTCATAAATAGAATATCGCTTGTATTTATAATAACATGTTGCAAAGCTTGTTGATGAAAGTAAAATTAAAATCACTGATAGCTTTGCTATTTTAAATACCTTTCATATGGTGATAGTGATAATTGAATATTTGCATAATGTTGCTTAATATCATTGGGCTCAGTGAATATGTGTGAATTATTTCTAAATGTCAATTTTAGATGTGTTAAATATGCTCTTATTGAATTAAACATCTTCTTTTGAAATTTAATGTATTAATTTTCTTTTAATGAAGACAAAAGGAGTGGAAATTCCGAAAGCACAAGTCCAAATTTGTATGTACAAAATGCCTTAAATGTTGTCATGGATGAAGTACAAAAGCATCAAAATGTTACACTTGCCCAATTGGCTTCCTTACTCAATCTTAAGGTAAATTTTTAAATATTATTGTTAGCTTTTAAAATGTATATGCTGTAGCAGATTGTTTTATAATTTTTGAATGATTTATAGATATGTTGTATATCTAAGTAGTTATCCTTAATTTTTTATTGTACTAAATAAGAAATAGTTATTTTAATATGTGAAAAATCAAGAATTCGGAGAATTTTGAGATTTAATCTTAACCAGTAACATTGAATTTTTAAATGTCATTCGTATTCTTTTTTAAAGTATATATATATAATTGTTTTACTTTTATGTTATATTTGAATTAAAGTTTATCCAAGTGCAGTATACTGGGCGAATCAAAATTGTTACCATTCAAATGGGATAAATGTTTATTAAGCTTGTATCACCAGATCCCTTGAACTTGATTGAGTATATTTTTCATGTTTTTTGAACTATATAATATCTAGGAAAACTTTAGAATTGTCATGGCATTCAGTGATTTCCCTGCCTTTTGTACAATTAGATTTGTCAACTGATGTAACAATTTTCTTGCCATTAAAATTCATCAAGTCATTCAGGAACTTAGATGTGACTCCCAAATTCCCCCAAAATTATATGTTGTGACTGCTGCTGCAATAATATAGGACCCCTAATTTTTTTATACTCAGACACTGATGTCATGTGTACTTAAGGTTGTTGCAGAAGTACTCATTAATGGGCTATCACTTCAACTTTAAATGCAACATATTTCGAACTAGATAGCACACCACCATATTATGCCCTTACTACTAACACCTAACTTGACAACTCATTCCCTGGTAGATGGATTGGTCACAGTGGTCCACTGCACCAGTTTTCACCACTTTCAGACTATCCTGTAATTTTGTATTATGGTATCTGGTGAAGGAGCTCTACCATAAAGAGTATGTTGTAGGAAAATTTGTGGTACCACAATGACTTAGATGACTAGACTCAGGGATTCATATTCATTTCCCATCTACATCTTGCTGTAATCATGGATATTTATGTTTGAATGTGATGGTGAACAGGTTGATATAGACATGTAAATGTTTTATCACGTTTTATAGCCAGTTACATTTTTAGCATTTGAGTGTTAACAATTTTCTTTCTCCCTGAATTGAAATTTAAAAAATAAGGATAAAATATTTATGTCCTTAATTTTTAGTGGACTGCAGTATTTCAAAAATTTAAAAATAAAATGTTAGTTTTTATAATTAATTCTGGAGGAATAATTTACTTTGATGTAATTCGTTCAGAGTCATGATATCCTTTACCAATAGTTTTATCATAGCTTCTTGAGTTATATTAAGTAAAGCAATCAATTTTGAAATATAAAGAGTTATTTGTGAAATAATGGTTTTCACTATATCTCAGTATTAGTCTATAATTTTTTTAAAAATAATTTAGTTTCATGTTTCTTTCTTGGTTTTAATTGTGTGAGATATCAGTCATCAGTAAATTTTCTCATGTGGGGAGGAAAGTTTTATTTTAGTAGTACATTTAAATGACTCATTATCTATAGATGGAATTTGCTTTTAGATTGATCTAAACAATAGAGCTCTTCTAGAAAATTTGTGTTCGCAATTGACTGTTTCACAACAGAAAGGTTTGGATTCTACTTCTGAAGCAGTTACAGGTAAAAAAATCTGTATTCATATTTATTATTGTTCATGAAGCTCTCAACCATACTTAACTAAATATAATAGTGAAATATTTGTATTTTATTTTGTTTAATTTAGCTTTTTAGTAATATTTTATTTAAATAAATCATAAATATTTTTTAGGCTATCTTTTTTTTTCTTTTAATTTTTGTATGATTTTTAAAATTTTTCTGAATAAAAATTACTTTTATTCTTCGTCATATATTAAGGGTTGTTTTGAATTAAGATTTCTGATTTTCTTTATAGGCTCCAGGAATGACAAATTATCTTCAAAACCTCCTTCGACTTCTATGACTGATATTTTTCAGATGGAAGGTGGGAAAAATGTTTTTCAAAGTCATTCATTTACGAGAAATTCTGATACTTCTGTTTACTCTGGTAAAGCTACTTCAATGTCTGGCGTCAAAGATACTTTAGCTAAGATATTTGCTTGTCAAGGCAGCTCTACATCGCCAGGTATAAATTTTCCGGGTAAAAATGTAAATAGTCCCAATCTTAAAGTAACACCACAGTCAAAATATGGAATCACAAAAGCAAATGTTCTCCCATTTGAAAGTGGTATTAGTGATAAGAAAGATCTTTATAGAAATCTAAGTGAAAGACACTCTTACATAAAAAAACAAATTTCAACAACTGAGTATTCAGCACCTTTAACAGATAATGAAGATTCTGTTAAGATGCTGCCTACTACACAAAATTATGCTACAAAATCAGCCTTAATACCCAATGTTACAATTGGAGTCTCGCGCAATCCTTCGGGTTTAAACACTCATACAATGAAACCTCATTTTCCTGCCCAGAATATATCTAAAATGCCTGGTCCTTCTAATCGTGACATGTAAATATTAGCCCTTAACAATGTTTTCAGGAACTGAGATGCCTTGATTTTCTTTACATTGGTAAGACTGTTTCATGTGGATTGGTGAAACTACCCAGGCATTTAAATTGTTAATAAAAAAAGTGTAACTAGGTTTTGTTAATTACTGAATGTAATTTTATTTTTAAATTCTACAAGCTTTGAATTAAATGTTAACATATTTCACTATTTTTAAAAGATACTGCTTTTTCTTTTAATGCTTGAATTTCTTCTTGATATGCGGGCTTCATTATATTTTGTCTGATGGAAGAGTTTTCTTTTCATTCTCTGACCATGATGAATGTGTAGTTTATTTATGAATGAGTTATAATAATTTCTTGTTTTAATTTTGTGCTTTCAATATGTGTCTGAATTAGACATATAATTTCAGTTGTTAATTCTCTCAATGTTTTCATATATAAGTAAAGTTTGTATTACTATTTGACTTGTGTTTTCATTTGTTCACATAACAACATTCCAATGCATATAATCAAGGTTTTTTTATATGTATAATTATGACAGATGGATATAATTTTTGTTTGTTTTTAGTATAAATTTCTCAAATTTAAATTTGTTATATATGCAGATATTTTCTAATACACTATGTGTTATCATTAATTTTGGAAGTCAAATTTGGAATTATGTGAAATTTTAGTAATTATTTATCCCATGGAAACAATTCTAGACCTAAAATAAAACAATGCATTGCATTTTAAAAATTTAACATTATTAAATGTGAAGAAAGAGAGAGAAATTTCTTTTGTATTTATACAAGAATAAAAGAAAATATTAACCAAATTCAGAATTCCCCTCAGGGAGCTCACCTTCTTTAGGTGAGTACGGGTGTCACAATCCCGAGGTGCCCTAGTGATCTTTTCCTTTTCCCACGGGGTTTATAAAACAAATGTTTGGCGCAGTATAGCCGAAATCAGCTCTTGCACCAATAAACCCCGAAATCATCATCCAAATTCAGAATTATTTCATAGTAATTCCTTATTTTTTTCCAAAATTGATTTTTTCCCTCTTGTTTATTATTTTATATATGTAATGTTATGGCTATATTAAAATGCAAAATTCTAATTTGTAAATTATCATTCGTAATTTTGTTTGTAAATGATTTAAGGGACCTTAATCTCCTTCCCAAATTGGTTGGATAGTTAAAAAATACGGAATACAAGTGTTCTTGAATTTGTCATTTAAATATGTTTTTAAAATGTTCTCGGATACATAAACATAACACAAAAATTTAACATGATATAACATGCTCTAAATGTAGCTCTTAGTTTCAAAATTTATAAATTATCTGTTAAAATAGCTCACTATGTGCATAATGAATTCACATTAATGCTTTTTAGTTTGCTTTTAATGCTCTTCCTATTTAAACGTATTATTCTTGTATGATGCGTGTTTTAAATGACTTTATGTGATATTAAAATATATTAATGTCATATTTAAAATTGACACTTTAAAATTTATTTATATGGGCAAATTTACAATAGTTACAATTCAAGTAACATTTGTTTTAATGCCTTATTTATAAATCTATTGAAAGACTATATTTATAACATTTTAAAGAAAATGAAAAGTTACTGAAATTTAACTTATGAGTTTTTTTTTATTATTATCATTTAATGGTGAAGACAGTATGATCATTTGATTGTTAGGTAACCTTTTTAAATAGAAAAGTTGAATATAATGATATATTCTTTCCTTAATATTGTGTAATATTATTTGTGTGTAGTATTTTCTGTGTTGTTACTTGGAATGAATGTGATTTGTTTTTGAAAAAAATATTTGCAATGGATATAATTCCCATCTTTGTTGTTTGTTCTTGGCAATAAATATACCATGTTCTTTGAAAGATTGTCTTTTGATATTTATGACAGTGAATAGTTTATTAATATGAATGTTACTGTACAAAATTTTAAGTATTTAAAATGAATTCTGCAGCACTCAGAAAAGAATTTATAGTTTTGGCATACATTATTATCTACATTTCACAAATATTTGATTCCATCTGCATCAACTCTATTTTGGGAAATACATTTTATTTTTTTTGAAAAATTATATCTGTATAACTTGTGGATTTTTCAAAAAAAAAAAAATCCTCTAAAAATTAAGTATGGAATTTTAGAGGTAATTTGTATCCACATAATGTATTTGTAAATTAATTTGTAATTAAATTATTTTATAAATATCGGTGGTTCTCAAACAAGTGTATTATGTGTTCAGTTAATAAAACATAAAGCACACAGTCTACTTAAAAACAAATTTCAAAGTCCTTTGCGTAAAAACAATAATATAAGGAAATTATGAGCGGAGAATTTTTAATACTTTGCATTTAAAAAGAGAAATCGTGAAGATTAACTAGCTCTTGAACTATCGAAATATAGTTATTATTATTTACATTTAATGATATCTAGAAGATATCATTCATTTCATGTGCCTTTGTAGACTTTCATGTCTCTTGCTATAAATTGTGTTTCCATTTTGCTTTGAATGTCCATAGCTCTGCCCTCTCCTTTTTCAATGGCATTTTTGGGAAGGAGAAAGTGACTTACAAGTATTTACAAGTATTTTTTATGTGAGAGAGAAAATAAGCTTTGATCATTTAAATGCATTTAATACAATTCTTCCTCTTGTTTCAAATAATTTTGTAATTATTGTGACTTTATTTTTGAATTGAAACACACCTATGTAAATTAACCTATAATTTTTTTTCGGATAATTTTCATTTTTGAAAGAAAATGATCCTTTTAATTATTACTCTAATGTTTTAAGTTATTGATGCATTTATGATTTTAATGTGATTGTGTCTGAAAATCGAAATAATTGTCTTATCTGAAATAAATCCTATTAATCCACAGAAAACAATCTTCTTAATTTTATACATAACTTGAGTATTTTTAGAACTTTAAATGTTAATTTGTATTAACTTTAAAAAAATCAGAACTCGAAATTAATTTATTAGAAAAAGTGCTGTTCCTGAAGAAGGTCACTATTTGTGTTGATATTTCTAATGGGACACTAAAGAAAAGAAAATTGAAGAATGTTTCAATTAAATTTATCAACTAGTTAGAATTGAAAGGACATTTATAGCTTTTTGAAGATTCCTATTGCATCCAATTAACATTTTTTAATAAAATTTGCATTTCCTGAAGTTTATTTTTTTAATTCTAAAATTTTTATCAATTTGCTTTAAGCATTATTTATATATCATGAGATGAATTATAATTGTCTTTCAATATTCCTGTTAGTTGTAGGGAGACCAAAACAATTTATTAGTTGTAATAATGTTTGGTCAATGACTTAATTTGTTTTTTAATTTTGGAACATGAAATCGCTCAGGTTTTTACCATGTGATCTTTTGAGAAAATTTAATGTTAAGTGGACGTGGTACGATTTAAGCAAAAAATTTTAATTTAAGGATTTTCAAAATTTTTTTGGTTGACTCCTATGTGTGTATACTATGTAAAACAGATTTTATGCTTAAAATTTCATAAAAAGCTAGACATTTAATTTTTTAAGGAAAAAACTTTAAATTTTTGAAGTGATTTTAAAATGCTATTTTTCCAACAAAAATTTATGTACACGCATGAAACTTGATTTGGAAGCATGTCAAACTATGTGTAACACAAAAGTTGGTATGAGTTTTGCGATAACAAGATTACTATTCGTACAATACTTCTTTTTATGAATGCTTATTGAAAATTCCTTAAAAAGTGTATAAATTCTGAGTTCAACTATTTTTAAAAAAAATAAGTGTTGCTTTGATTCAAAAATGCATGCCAACTTTTGTTCCATGTACTATTAGCAAAAGGTGGGGGAAAAAATTCAAAGCATTGTTCTCAATAAAAAAGAAGCCTTAGCATTTTAAATGAAGACAAACTAGTTATTTTATCTTTCCAAGATAAGTTTTGGTTTGCCATAGGGATGTGAATTAAAACGAACGCAAAAGCTATCATAATTCTTTGTTTTATAAGTTTAGAGCTTTCAAATTTTGTCAGGTTAAAGAAAAGTATATAAAGAATAATTTAAGCTTAAAAAATTAGATTTTTTGACCGATTTTTGTCATTTGAATCATATTGTGTCCCCTTAAGGTTACTGTGTGTGTATGTGTGTAAATTGTAGTTGCTGCTTAAGGGATATGCCAAGAAATGGGTTTGAGAACCACTAATACAAAGATTGAAATGAGAGCTAAAGTTTAATCTGTCTAATAAAATTTGTTTAATGATATTTCT
This sequence comes from Trichonephila clavata, assembly GCA_019973975.1. Lineage (NCBI taxonomy): Eukaryota > Metazoa > Arthropoda > Arachnida > Araneae > Nephilidae > Trichonephila > Trichonephila clavata. The sequence goes on from BMAO01005913.1 coordinate 48,674, forward strand.
TGTCATAACACATGCTTTAATTAAATTGTTTTTGAACCATTTATTTAATAATATAATAATTTTATCACAGTCTATATATATATATATACCTCTTCAGAAATTAATAAGATATTTGATTGATAGAATAATTCTAAATGGGGTTTTAAAATTCATTTCTTTTGAGACAAAGCCTTTTTATTCTCTTATTTTAAATTAAAATTTTTATTGTATTTTGTCATAGAATTCTCAATCGTTTTCTCTTGGTTTCATTTCCTTTTTTTACTTAGTATGATAAAAATAATTGAAATTTTGTGAGACGTTTTTGTTTAATTGATGAAATAGTATGCCATTTATAACTTTTAGCAGTGATTATGTATTCGAATATTTGTGGATAATTGATTTCTAAAAAAAACTTTTTTAATAAAAATTTTAAATTCTTATAATCTGTTTATAATTATTAATGAAAGAAGACAATTTTAAAGTCATGTAAAATTTTGAAATGGCATTGAAAGAATTGTGAATATCTATCATTGTCCTACCAGTTTGTGTTGTACATATCTTGTTATTAGGATTGTGTTACTCTAAGTTAATTAATTTGAATTTTGTGAACTGTGATTTACTTCGGAATGAGTTTATGAAGCTGTGCTATATTAAGTGTGTGTGCAATCAATTTTGAAACATCAGTAAAAAGTGTCCATTTCTACTATCTATTGAGAACAACAACTGAGGTAAGGTTTTATATAGCTTTTTTTTATTTTGTTGAAAATTTGAATTTTCTACTTACAGTATTCTAAACATTGATGTAAAATATGTAGAATCACTCGCATGTGTATATATATAATACCAGAAGTATTATGAGATAATACATGTTATACATACAAAAAAAAGGGAATTAAGTTTTTAAGAATGTTTTTAACAACTATTTAATTAAATGTGGCCAATAAAAAGAAATCTTTATATTTCATTACAATTATAATTTTAAGTGTTTAAAATTATAGGTAGATAGATCCAAATGCAGTGAATTATTCATCCGATGAAAGAAAAGTCGGATGTTCTATTTTAGTATTTCAAAAGTGTATCTTAAAAATAGCTTGTAAATATGTAATTGTAAGGAAAAACACACTATTTCTGCTGTAGCTCATTGAAGAAATTCTATTATAAGTTGTATTAGATGCAAAAATTAATTTTACTCACACTGCATCCGCTATCCTTTTATTACTCATCATAATTTTATCACACTGTTGTACCGGGTATTTCTAAATGAATATGGGAGTTTTAATGCTTTATAGTATTTATTACATATAGCTTACTAGTATATTTCATACATTGAATTAAAGGGTAACTGTGTGTGTGTGAAACAGTTTAGCCTGCAAGTTTACAAATGTTCAATTTGAGCTTCATTTGTCCCACAGCACACATCAAGTTGTTAGGCGAATTCATCCCAAACTTTGTTCAGGGTGTCTGAGGTAATCCTTGCAATAGCTGCTTCAATCCTGTGTCTTAAGTCTGGGAAGTCAGCTGGTAGCACGGAGGAACAAACATGCAATCCTTAATGAACTAATCCCCACAGATAAAAATCAGATTGAGTGAACGTGGAAGCCATGCGAAACAAGCTTTATTGTAAGGCCTTATGCAGCTAATCCATTGTTTAGGTATAGTTATGTTCAACCATTTGCGTACTTAGATATGTTAGGTAGGCAGTGCACCATCTTGCTGCCAAATGAAGTTATCTGGTTCACTTTCTTTCATTTGAGGAAATAATCATAGTTGTAGAGCATCAAGATAGGCAGAACCGGTTACAATTGGTTCTTCGAAAACAAAAGCCCTTTCACTTTCTGCCAAGATATGGCACAAAAAACATTCAATTTAGGTGAGTCTCATTGCAATTCCAGTACCACTTAAGTATTTTCTAAGTTCCAGGTATGCGCATTATAAGTGTTGACATGTCCACTGAGGTGAAGCGTTGATTCATCACTGAATACGACATAATCCATAAAATTTTCATTAGCATGCATCAACTCGTTGTTTGTGAATTTGGCATGTAATCTGTAGTCTTTCTGTTTTAGAGTTTGTTGCAACTGCAGATGATAAGGACGTAGTTCTAAGTATTTGCGTAAAACTTTCCAAACAATCATCACTGGCATTGCTAATTCATGCCTTGCCCGCTGAACCGATTTCTTTGGGCTACGATAGAAAGAGTCTCTCACTTGAGAAATACTCTTCGTTAAACCTTGATCATCCTGTTCTTTTCTCTTTACAAAGACAGCCAGTTGTTTCAAACTGATGATACCATCTACGAATGTTATTGTTTGGAGGTTGACAACCAAACTTAATATGGAACACTCATTGCTCAGTAATAGCAGATTCTGTCTTTGCAAACTGGAGAACACAAAGCGCTTTCTGTTCACTATTCATCCTTTTTTTTTGTTGTTAGTGCTTTGATTGGTGAGAAGGGGAGGGGAATTACCATACGTTTTGCGTGCATGCGCACACATGCCGACAAACAAAACTGTTTCAATTGCTCTTTCACTAAATGTATGAGTCATACTAATATGTTATATTTAATAAATACTATAAAGCGTTAAAACTCAGATATTCTTTTAGAAACACATGGTATTTTAACTTGTCATTTCTACCGTAATCCTTGCTTACCATGTTCTGTTTATGTAATTTTTGAATTATTATTAATACGAATTTTCATTTATTATACATTCATTACTTCTTCTTTGCCTTAATCCATGAGTTTCTGCTCATAAAGGTTTGTTCATTTAATAAATTTAAACCATGCATACCCTTATAAGAAAAAATTGTTTCATATTTATTATAATAAAGTATGGTGTTGTATATTTTTACCTCCAATAGTTTTCACATTTTAAAAAAAATAATTCAAAGCTGTTTTTAAAACATTTTCAGGTTTTTTTTTTAACCTGATAGCTAAATTAGTTATTTTTATATCTATCTCAGTATTCATTGTGTGTACAAAAGTGGGTTAAGCATTCATTTTTGAATTGTGCTTTAGAAAATGAGTTATTTACAAAAGCAATATTTATTTTATATTTTGTAGTAATTAAAGACTGTCCATTATTTTTATACAATAAAATTACGAGTAAAGTATATATTAAAGTATGTATGCAATGTTAAAACAATGAAAAGAATTGGGCTTTTTTTTACCATCATTTTTGATTATACATTATTTCTGGTTTCTATAAACTATTCATACTAAGGAACAAATTTTACTATAATATAATATGAAATGCATTAATTTATGTATACTAAGTGATAATTACTATAAGGAATAAAATTTGATATGAAAGATCAATGGATCTTCTTTTTGTAATTGGGATTTAAATAATTAAAAAAAAAATTCAAAATAATTTAAAAGAAAATTGATACATAAGAGTAAGTTTGTAAAAAAATTGAAAAAAATGTTGTTTTTTTTAAATTTTGAAAAGAATATAAGAAATATTTCAAGAAAATTGATAATACATTGCTGTATTTTATATTAGTAAAATCGTGTAATCTTTTTTTCCCCCTGCATATTGAAATAAATATTAATAAAACTTTAAATTTAATTATTTTAGCTAACTTAAAATTGCAATAAAATAGAAAAATTTGGAATTTTTTTTGGCAAAAAGGAAAAGCAATTTGACCCTTTAAAATCCTACAGGAATATACAAATATATTTTTGAAAAAGCTGCTTAAAAAATCTAATGAGCCATTTTAGAAAAATCAATTAATAAAGTAATTTTTGTAATGCATATTCCTAATATGTGTACGATTTTCTTTTACTATTATTATACAACATATTCTTCCTTGAGATATGACTTGGTTATAGAAAGAGTTTCTTGAGAAATTCTCTAAATTAGTATATTTTAAGAGATACTTTTCACAATTTGGCATTAATATGGAAAAGAGATCAGTTGTTTAATTTTTTTTAAAAATTTGGTGTTTCGAAAAAACGAAAGCTTTTTAGATCGATTCCCAACGTTCTTTTATTAAAAGTAAACCACAAAGAAAGAAAAAAAAGGTGGGAGTTTGGTCAATTAAAATTTTTTTTAGGAATAATCAATTTGTAATAAATAAATTACAGCTACTGTTAATAAATTGTAGATGAAAGATTTTTAAAAAAAGACACTGACTAAATTGCTTGTATTAATTAAATTCTTTCATATTAGATAGGCGTACCCACATCGTAAGCCCAAAGTTGCAGTTTTAACCCCGGCTAGAGTCGATAGATTTTCTGGTTGCGAAAGCATATGATAATGTGGCATGTAAAGGTTCCTTGAGTATCAATTTTTCTCAAGCACTCTCGGCAAAATTAAATCATGGCAATGTTTAGCCTCCGACGAGACTTGAATTAAATTAAATCGAAGGGTCGAAATTTGATAGCGGAGCCGCCAATAGATGGTGCGACCAATGAAATGGCTCTTACACTTGGGACTTGCTTTGTTTGGAAAGGCTGATGTGCCAAAATGCAGCCTATTTGAAAAAAAAAATATCACATACTCTGAAACTGATTTCATTGTATTGATTTCAAATTTGGAAGATCTTGTGTTTGTGTGAACTTAAATAAAATGATTTTTTTAAAAAAACATTGTTTATCTTTTACGAAAGGAATTACTAAAGCTAAAAAAGAATTTCTGCATTAAAAAGCGATTTTTTTTCTTTTTACGAAGTTACCTGTTTATCGAAATATTACTTGGAATTTAAATGCTTTATCGATTTTTTAGAATTTGCGCTCTTTTCGTTATTACTTATTGCATTATCTTAAATTTCATTTTGCTTTAAGAGATTTTAGTTTAAAAAAATTATAGTTATCGCATGGCAGATGACCGAATGAATTATACCTCATTTTTTTGTTTATTCCAATTGGAAAAACATTTTCTAAGAGCAAATAATTTTTGTGAACTGCAATGATTTACTAAAATAAATATTATAAAATTGGAAAAACAGTGAGTGCCAAAATTTTCTGTTCAATTCCCCCCCCCCCCGATGTCTTCTACTTTGATGTTTAACTTCGATTCTAGATGGCGGCACCAGACAATACTAATTTATATCGTATAAATTTGATTTATTTTCTTAAAATTGAGATCCCCGTGCATGCTCGCAATGTATTAATACTAAAAGTAAACGAAATGAATTGTTCTGCTTTATGTAAAATTCGAATATTTAAAGTATTTTAGAAGGAAGCAGTTATCATTCCTATATATTATTGATTCTCAACTACTTTGCTGCGAGATTCTTGAAATTTGCTGAATCTTTGTGTAACTTCCTATTATAATATTTACAAATGTATTTCAGGGACATCGATGAAAAAGAAATTTATGGTATTGTTGATGTACCGCCAACTTTTTACGTAAATAAAAGTGTATCATGACAAAAAAAAAAAAAAAAAGAGCTCGAGGATCACTGCTGTAGATGAATGAGGGGAATTTTGGTTTTAAACAGCAATAAACAATAATAGTTGAAAGAACAAAAATATTATGGGTCTGATAATATCCTATAAAATTCTATGCTCATTTTGTGCCATGTATTAACATAGCATAAAATGCGCATATGATTTTAATATGTTTTAAATGGCAGTTTAATTGAAAATGACACGATGGAAAATATCCTTAAGAAGTATGTTTTAACATTTAGATAAAGCTTTCTTACTTCAAGGAAAATTTTTAATTTTTTTGATTCATTTATAATACATATTCTTAAGTTACGCTCCGCTTTTTTTCAGTATTAAATTGAACTTTTTTTTTCTTCATAAAAATTATATTGCTAGCGCAACTAATAGATTTTTAGCCCTCTGACTTCAGTCGACGTATATGTATATATATTTTATACAGCGTATCCCAATTATCTAACCTTGAAATCGGTAATGAAGCTTACATAGTATAATGCATGTATACTGATTCAATATTTATTTTTTGGTTATTTAATTTTGCTATTTCGACTACGCTGGCTTCTTGATTTTTCATAATTACATACAAGCCTAACACATTACACATACTTGTATTTTTATTCTGACCAAAATCTTCTATAGTAATTCAAATTGAATATTGCTCTTCAACCTTTGCTTATATCCCAGATCTATAGTAACAAAATTTCATTATGGATTTCAGCAAATTTTTAGAAAGCGCTGTTCTTGGAAAAGAATCGTGGGTCGAATTTATGAAATTTTCAATCTTTCGTACACTAAACGGTTAATTTACAACACTCGATTAAATGTTCACAATTTTTTGAGAAACAAAGTTTAATACCGAAACTAAGAAAATTTGTTATAAGTATTTGGTTTATATTCTTCCTGACCGCGCGGTTCTAGGTTGTCTCTTTCTGAGAAACTCGTTCCTGAACATAACAAAATATTAAAATGTTAGTTAAGATTTCCCTATTTCTGATTTCTTTTCATATCGTAAAATGTTGTAAACGAAATCGTCTATCCATGTTTCTGATTTATAAAGTATTTGTTGTATATTCATTTATGTTCGTTGTATATCTCGTTCGTTAGTGAAACGAAATATATGGTCTTCGTTCTGTCGGATAGAAAGTAGTTAAGAGTGAATATCATTCTTGTGCTTCATCTGTTCATTCTGTGGCTTTTAAATTTTTCCCAACTTTAATTTTTAAAAATCTTTTTCTCTTGAAAATTGAAGTATGAGTAAGAAATTCCCTGTGTTCTGTTGATTTAGTTTTTAAACTATTACCATGACCTTCAATTTTGTTTTGTAACTGTCAGGAATAGAAAAAAGATGTTTGTTTTTCAAATTACTTATTTAGAACAGTCAGCAAGTACATTTTGTCTGCACTAGAATGCTAATGATTTGCACATTTCATGTCTTATTTTAGGAACCCAGGTTTTAGTAATCGTGCTGCCATCTATCGGTGAATTTTAGTACTCTTATTAGTTTTACTCGCGGCTCACAATACATACGGTACTGAAGAAACATTTTGATAGAAGTTTCGTAGCTTAATTTTCAAAAAATTCAAGTATTCATATTCACCTGTAATTAATCTGGAAATTCTGTGCAGTTTTTCATCTAGAATGTTGCATATATTTAGTTAATCTTGCTTGAGTCTTGAATACGGAGTATTCATCATAAGTGGACAGATGGAATTAGCAAACAAATATTTCCATTCTATGAATTTTATAAAATCTTCGGTGTCAAAGGTGTTTGTTGATATATTTAGCATTATTATTAAGGTAGTTGCTGTAAACTCGTTGTAAAATATAAAGAATTCTCGAATTTTAAATTAAGAAATGTACAAAATTTAAAGTTTGCTTTTCTATTACTATTTTAAAATAAGACTGAAGGGTTGGCTTAACGAGAGTGAAAATGAACAAAATCATTATCGAGCGAATTTGCATTTATTATTTGAAGCTTATGTTTTATGATTTGCAATCGTGTCAACGGAATATCGAGTTTCGACGATAATTTATCATTGTCTATTTAATAATTATAAATTTTTCGAAATGTAATTAATCTCAAAATTATTTCTAAGCATGTCATGAATTTTAATTTATGTTAATTTTTTTCATTGTGAGGTGTTTTTGAAATATCTTAAGCAGTGACATTAGTTAATTTCCATGTTAAATTTTTCTGAAGTAAATTTATCTCCATATGTAATAAGTCTGACGTTGTAAACTATAATTTTGATTATTATTATAATTTTAATATTGCTAATTGCTGCTTTTTAGAATTCGTGGTATAAAAAATATCATGATATTAAACAATAAAAAAGTGTTATATTCTTTTAGAATATTTAATATCTGTAAATTAGAATTAGAAATGTATCCTTTCCCCTCTTCTATCTAATAAAACATTTACTGCCCCCCCCCCCCCCGAGATATGGATATACTTTAAATGTTGAATGTCGAGGAAATTCGCGGGGTTTCATTAGGAAACTTCTTTTTTTCTGGAAGTGATTGGACTTGTCACGCTTCCACGCCACAGGTCCGGGGTTCAGACCTCGGGCTAAGCAAGGTTGACTCAGCCTTCCATCCCTTCAGTGGATCGATAAATGAGTACTAAGCTTGCTTTGGAGCTAAACGCTGGAGATTTCGCGTCGGACTGACCACTTGATTGGTACATCTGCTCATGCACCTCGGGGCCCAAGGCCATGAAAATTGAGATGGGCACTGTGGGCCTTGGCCCTCGTAGGCTGTTGCGCCTTTGAGTTCAGATTGGACTGTTAACATATGACAACTTTTTACTAGTCGGATTTTGAGAAACATCAGAACATCCAATCGGTAAACGTGTGAACTTTTAATTTGTCGTTGAATATATTGCAGAAATAGGAAAAATCTTTTTTAATTTTTGCTAAATACTCACCCTTGAAGAAAGACGTATTGATATTATTCATAAATACCCTTTCTTCTAAAGAAAATCTCCGTAATTTATATAATTATATGATCGAATTTACGTACGATATATTTATTTACGTCATCCAGCATATATATGTACATCATACATAACACAAAAATATCATACATAATTTTTATCCGGAAATTTTGAAGTATAATTAATATTTCTGTACCTCGATTTAATTCCGATAATTTAATTGGATTTTATTCCATTCATTACTCTATAATCATTTAATTGTAGTTAAATTTTTGTTAAGATTCCAATTTCTAGGATTAGGAATCCTATTATTGTTATCCCCCTTCGCCCGAGAATTATTTTTTTAAAAACTGATAGTAAAACGCGTTGTTTAATAAAAGGGACGGTTATAATTATCTTGTAAATGGGGTTTTTTTCACAGTAAAGTTGTATGCATGGATTATGTCTATATTACAAAAAACTTAATTATAATTACGATTTAACTATTTTCATCTGGGATTTTTTTCAATATCAATATATTTGGGATATGAAAAAAAATATATATTAATATTTACTGTGAATAATGTTTTGTAAAATAAGCTAATTTTTTATAGTTATTTTCATCCAAAAGAAATTAACCTCGAATCCATTGCTATACAAACACTTTGTTGCCACTTCTCCTCCAAAAAAGAAAGGAAAAATTGGTGCCCCCCTTCGCATCAGTCAATTTCCAAATCAATGGATTTCTAATGGGGAGGAGATAATAGCCTTTGTTGCTCCATGTACCAAAATAAATAAATTCTGGTGGGAAAATAACCGGTTTTTTAACCAAACTAGAACCAAAGCGGGTGTGCATTATTACAACAATGCAGACAAATCATGCTCTTTTTTTCAATTACTACTATTAGTTCACTCTTTCCCTGTATATATATCTTGTTCAAATTTTCAATCGTTAATAAAATACTTTCTATTCATCCATTCAAAGTAGGAATTGACTTTAAAATGTTTTGTATATATATTGTACTTGTTTATATATTTAGTATCATGAACATTGCATTTTTGTTAATCTTCTCGTGCTTCTTTTTGTACGTATTCATGCCTTCTCAGGGGTGCTCGACTTCTATTTAAGAAAAATTATGCATGAGTGGCTCAGGGGGAAAAATTCTATTCAAAAACAAATTAATGTACACAATGCATAACAATTCCTTCATGGAAGTTATGTCAGATTTTTATTTTCTAACCAAGGAGTGGAATGAGAAATTAGTTTGGTGTTTATATATGTTAAAACTTTAATATCGTAGTGCTTCCTACTCAACCTTTCACCTGGTGTTTAATTTTATATCAACTATAATTCCACAAAAATGATAAATTAAATACATGACTGTCTTATTTAAAATTATTTAAGGAATGTATATGTACTTAAGTAAATGCATTTTTGCATCAGTATTATCCAGCTGACTGTATTTAATGTATAGAAAAGCTTCTCTAAATAAAAATCACCTGAAAATGCCACTTAAAACACATTAGTGTGCAAAATTCATTTATGTGACCGGTTGATAGCTTCTGCAATTTTATTTGTTTATGAAAGTTTTTTTTATTTGAAGATTTTGTTTCAGTATAGGCATTTTGGATAGCAAGTAATTTAAAGCTCTGCTTTTATTTTTGATAAATATGTGTGTGTTTGTAGGAGTATCGTTAAGTTATAATAATTACTAAGAAGTAATCGATATCTGAAAAAAAAGTTATACTGTGTGTTAGTTAATCCTTATAAGTACATAATGCTGCAATTTACAGCTATCAGTGTTGATTTGTGTCGTTTCAGAAAGCTGCTGTATCGAAGAGATAGACTGGCAAAAACGTGATTAAGTTCCTTCATAATTGAAAAGTTATAGCGCACAGCAAATAAAGGCTGCTTATGGATATCATGCTGTTGTAAGGGGGAGGCAGAATATTCAAATTGGCCACATATTCCTCACAGTAGCCGGCTGGGTGGCGTGGTTGGTTTGTACGCCCAAGGTTGCGGGTTCGACCCAGGCCCAAGTCGGTGGATTTTCTTGATGCAGAAAATCGACAGCGGCCATGTCGTATGATTATACGGCATGTGAAAGATCCTTAGAGTGTCTGTTTGGCTTGGATGCTCTCGGCAAAATAAAATCCTAGTACATGTTCGCATCGTCAAGAGCTCAGATGCCTCCCTCTGTGGAGGAAACTGGGCGCCAAAATTGCTTGCTGTAATTGATATCGTCTATGTAGTGCAGCGCTAAAAAGTGGTACCAGCTCCTGGGGATGTACTAGGTCTGCAAAGGTTTAAAATACCAATGCGTAGCCCCATTGGGGACAAAAAAAAACATATTCCTCACAGGCGAACCTAGAAGATCATCACTCATGAACAGTGTTGCCATAGTGAAGAAAATGGGAGATTTAATCTTAACCGACAAGCAACAATCCAGATGTTCATGATTGACACTGATTTTAGGTACGGCAGTCCGTGGAAAATTATTCACGAACTGGTCAAAAGTGTCAGCACGCTAAATTCCACGATTACAAGCACCTTTTCAGACAGAAGAAAATGTCAATTAGGGTAGTTGAATCTTTTGCAGCAAGACGAAGATAAGTTTTTGGTTGCCTGGTAACTATGGATGAGAATCTTCGGTCTGACACTGATCCACAAACCAAAGACTTGGCGATTCACCTCCTCGGTGATTGACTAATTAAAACTTAACGATACCCTCTCGTTTTTACTATTTCTTTTTTATTCTGGTATATTTCTTCATTAGTAATAAGTCATTAAAATCTTAAATGTATATCATTGTTTTCTGTCTTCATCTAGATACATAATTATACTGTTATGTAACAGTAATTTTATATGTATCATCTGAAAAAGGAATGTAAATAATTTAAAATCATTTATTAGTTGACAAGTCAGTAGTGCGAGTGCTTTTATATATTATATATATATATATGTATGTGTGTGTGTAAATATTTATTACATTGTAGTTATAATTCAAAAGCATGGGAATCAGAAATGAGTAACAAGAAATTTCATACACAATTTCAAATGTAATAATCGGGCCAAAGCTGTTGTGTGCTTCTAACAAGATTCTCCCAAAATTTTATTCATTTTCCCTCTTAACATATATATATATATAAATGGAGTATTTTTCTAATTCTTGTGTGTGTCAAAAATAAACTGCGCAAAAAAAAATCTAAACACATTAATAACATATTAAAATTTTAAAGATTATTACTGAGTGGTGGCGTATCGCGCTTCCACCCCACAGATACGGAGTTCAAATCTTGGGCTGGGCAAGGTCGACTCGGCCTTTCATCCCTTCAGTGGGTCGATAAATAAGTACTACGCTTGCTTGGGAACTTAACAGGGGGGTTTCGCGTCAGACTGACCACCTGACCGGAGTATCTGTTCTTGCACCCCAGTGCCCAATGTCACGGAAATTGAGATGGGTGCAGTAGACCTTGACCTTCATGGGCTGCTGCGCCACTGAATTTATGGTTCTATTGGTATAACTCTAAGGCAATTTGAATCATTTTCAGTTATTAATGTATTTAATTCATGAAAAGCCGTGTGTAATATATATATTATCGGTGATTATTGTTGTAATCTTGCTTTTATCACAGAATCGTTATCCTGAAATTTCAGTGCTTGTTTGTTTCCAAAATAATATGCCGCGGAACGCTATATTTTAAATTGGTTCTGCTTTAAGCTAGCGCGAAATAAATCTTGCGAGCGAGACAAATTCAAAAATCTAACTATTGGAGGTTAAAGCTCGAAAGAGCTAGGAACTCTGTACACCCACCCAGCGATTCAAAAGAGATGCACGACTGCCTCTGTCATGTGACCGTGACGAGGCAGGAGTTGAATCCTCCATCTTTGCTTGTAATATTTTTTCTTTAACCATTAATCTTTAAATTTCAATAACGTGTATGCGGTGATTTTACTATGTAGTATTCGCTTCATAAGACAACTTTAAAAAAGTAATAAATATTTCTATGACTTGAATTCATTTCTATTGAGAAAATTAAATTATGAGTTCTGGCAAATATTCATAAATGAATTTTATATATTTACATGGTACACAAATCAACGCTATTTGCATAGTGACGAATGGCAACAGGCATGCAATTACAGATTCATTTTGTAGAGAAATGTTTTCCAGCATGTTCTGTAATTATGTTTTGATATTTTCTAAAATCTAAATTGTTCTCCCAATTATGACTGTTTTTTACTTTGTGCTCCAGTAGCCTACACATACTACTTACATGAGAGGGTTTTACACATTTGTTGGTGAAACAGAGATGTACTAAAATTATAGAACATTATCATTTGAAAAATAATTTTTAAGATGAGTTTCATAATTTTATATTTAGGCATTTTAATTTACTACATTTTGTACTTTGTGTAAACTAACTAATATTTATATTTATACTTGTAATATTTAATTTCTATACTGTATATTTATACTTTTAAATCTGGAAGCAATTTCTTTGTAACCTTCTTCAGTTTACCAGATTGGCAACAGTCCGTATTTTGGCATCAGACTAGTTGCAATTATTTGATGTTGGCGCAGCTAAACCTTATGGAATAAAAAATTGTTCTTCGAATTCTTTGCAGAAAATTTCTGTACTTTAACGTTATAGAACCAAACGTTCCATAACACATTAAAAAAAAAAAACACATAGACGAAAGTGCCAAGGCGTAATCTTTATGCTAAAATTAAAATTCTTTTGGGGGGAGAGCTGTTAAGCCCTTTGTGTAGGCTACTGATGTATTCTTAAATATTGACCCAATTCTAGTTATGAGAGGGGGAACTACTAAATTACGAAATTGTACTAATTCCCAAGATTATAGCTGAAATCAGATCTCTCGGGAACCAGCTTATGCCCAAAGTTATTAACATGACAAATATTATTAATATTTTTCTTTTCAAAATAAATATTGTTGAAAAAAGCTCTTCTTTTTTTCTCATTATGTATTGTCTCTTTTGGTATACATTTGTGTTTTTAATCTTGTTCTTATTTATAAAATTTAAAATGTTTTGCGTTCTTTTTTATGAAATAAATTATAAAGATCTAAACCAGCTGTTCTTAAACTTTCGATCGCCGCGCTCACCTTTAGGTATCAACGTGACATCACGGACCCCCCAAGATTTTGAACATCCCTCTTCGACTTAATATTCTTGATCAAAATACAACTAGTAGAGTTTTTGCATTGGGGATTATTTAGTGATCTAGGTCTAGTGTGCTACTTGTTTCAATTTTTCCACGAGCCCTTTCAAAGTCTGTAAAAGACGGAAATCTCAATGTTACATGAGAGACTCCGCGGACCAAAGTTAAGAACCGCTTATCTAAACCATTTATTGGAATTCCTCAAACTTTTCTACAATGATTGTTAGCATGCTAATCGAAGTATTCTACATTTGTAATCATGAAATTAAGCTTATTAAAAAACTTTTTAATGTTATGTATTTGCGTGTGCTTGAATGTGAAAGAAAATGTTTTACTGTGTATCAATTCTGGCTTACAATGATTAAATTGTGTGTGATACGCTTAAGTTATACAACCGTATATTATAATATTATTGGGTGTTATCTCCGGCATTACTTGTGTTTATGAAGTGGAGTTCTTGTATTAATGTATTATGTCAGAAAATTATTTCACGTATATTATGATAAAAAATGTAATATGTCCTGTAACTACAGTAAAGAGATACATATTTTTATTTTCCGGCAAAAGATTATTTATTAGAAATTTCGCGACAGAAAATATTTCAACATTTGCTTTAAAGGAAACGGCGGGTAATTAAAAAAAAAAAAATTCTAAGTATAAAATAACTGAATGGTATCGCTGTAATTATTTTGAAGTAAATCAGCTTAGCAATAGATTTATTACCGAAATTTATTTTGTTTTGGAAGATTTGCATTCAGTATTATATTCTGTCTGACGTGTATATATTACAGAATATTTCTAATGAAGATAAAATAGTAAAAATCCTGATTTTTTCAAGAATATTTGGATTTGCCTTCTCGTTTTTATTACCTCTTTTACAAATAAATAATTCTAACTCAGTGATAGTTAAAATTGGAAATTAATAATTATGGTAACTGATTTGCAATGAAAATCTTGTTGATTACAAAGGATTCGCAAACACAGAGTGTTCTTAAATTATAACCCGAATTGCTATAATTTTCTTACTGTCAATATATTAATTTAATGTTTATCTGGAAATAAAATAATCTTTGGAAAATAAATACATATTTATTGTTGGAAGTATTGAACTGTTAAATATTTATTTTTTCTTTTACAGTGTTGGTAATGTCACATTAATTCTTTTCTGTAAAAGCATTTTTCTTTTATATTATTTTAATTGTAATTTGTAATAACTGATGAGAATTAAGACTTGATCATTTTAAACTAGTCTCTTGTATTTTCCCCTTAATTATTTAATCATTTTTTAAATTATATATATTTTTTATTTTGCATAAGTATCAAAGTTTTATTCTTCAATTTCGACGCAATGATTGATGCCATACTTTTAAATTAAGAACACATATTTTCATGCAATTTAAAACTGAGTTTGCAATACATTACATAATAGAACCTACTGGAGAGATTTTTCGGATAACGAGAATATTCCATTGTTCGTATTCTTTTGAAATAGTTTCTTGTTAAAAATAGGTTTAACAGTTCGTATCTTTATGTTTTAAAATGTAAAATAAGGTTTTTTTTTTTTTTTTTTGCGTATTTCTGAGTGTTTTGATATTTTTATACTTATATATCATTTTTATTTATTGTTAATGTATACTTATTTTAGAATGTATTTCTATTATTATCGCACAGACTTAAAAGAATGCTGTAGCATTTTTTTTTTTTATTCGGACATATTCTCTCTCTCTCTCTTTTTGGCTAGCATCCAAAATGTTTTTATAAAATATTTTTTTAAAAATCTGGATTTTTGAGTTCTATAATAATTTGTCATCCCGATAATTATATTTTCATTCCGTATTATTGTCTGCCATTCCTTGAATATATTTCATTTTCCCTGAAGGTCTTACCTATGTACAAGCAAAAATCAAATCTAATTAATTCAATAGCCATTGAAATTTGCATATTGAAAACTTAATATATCAGAAAATTCATTGAAATTCTTGGTATAGTTTAGTTTGATGGTAGAGCTGAAACTTGTACGCAGATTGCATTTTTTTAAAAAAGGGAAATATGTTTTTTAAGTAAAATTCTGTTACTGGGATGCTTTTAAAGTTAGGCGAGAAGAATTAAATATGATTCAATATACTTTTTCTTCTCATTTAAAACTAAAACAACTTATACCAGATATTTTCCGTATTGTACTTTAAAAATATTTGTTGCAGTAATATTAGCAAGCTTATTTTTCAAACTTTTTTTTGTTCCTCGACCTAGCAAAACAATATCTCCAACTTCGAGCATTTTTCGATATTTCTTTCAAATGGGCTGCGGATTGGTAATTATCATATCAGAACTAGTACATTACCCGATAGCTGTGTTATCGCTTTCGATATAATGTATGGGAGTTATAAGAAAAAAAATTTTATTCACATAAACTAAGACTTATTGTGTGTGATATGTTGTTCTCTAAAGGAATTTTTGATTTTGAATATATATATATATATATTGATTAAATTATTTATAGACAAGATATAGAAAAAAAAAGTTCTAGTTCTATGATATTTGAAATATTTAGAAGTTTTCAAACTGAACTTTAGCCGTCTAATTTCTTAAATTTACTAAGACAGAGGAATTACATTTATATTTCAATTCTCTGCTTCTTTTAAGCATAAATATTCCTCAAAATACGTTTAAATAGAAGTCCCGTCATTTTATTGTTGCTAATTTTCATTCGAACAAAGATTTTACGTAAATTGTTTAGATACAATATTTTGACTTAAACTATTGTCAATTTATATTAACGTTGTGTATTTAGTAGTACAACGTTCAGGTGAAATCTTATTTTAGCCCACATCTTTGGCGAAAAACAAACTATGCCACTTATCTGTATTGAACTGTCCAATATAAGAATTCGATGTAAGTAAAGGTGTGGGCTAAAATAGGATTGAGCCAATTCCTGGGAAATTTATCGCCGATTTGATAAGTGCGGAGAGTTGCGTAATGTTCTTATCCTTTGGCCATTAAGTTTGTTTTCCATTTTTCTGGATATTTTTGTTTTCTGTTTTAATCAGATTGCTTTGTACTGAAGTTCGGAATTATATTTCTAAATATCCTTTGGTTTATAATTTTCTCTTAATATAGAAGTGACTTCTAATTTTTAATTGTAATCTTTAATAAGCATTTCTTAATTGATATCTGTAGATTTAATATGGAATATTTTCGTATATTTCAATTCATTTGTGTTAACATAGCATTTATTTTTCACACAAAGAAATGTGTATGCGTTTTGTTCATAATAATAAATATAACAGTAGTTAATTTCCAAAAAATTTTAATATTTTACAAACATTAAAAGGAATTTAAATTATTAATTATTCTAGTTTACAATTTCATTGTTAAAAATTTAAATATACGTTTGTAATAAGTTGGATCTTTCAGTACTAAAGTAATATTTTATGCATAATTTTGTGTGTTAATGCATTTTTCATCAATATTAACGATGTCTTTTTTATTATATTGATATCAACATTAAGTGATGTCCAAGAATAATTTTATAAAAAATATATATTTTTTATTAGTGTATTTATGCAAATTGGAAATTTCATATTGATGCAAATCTTTAGAAAATTTGTATTCAATCTGTTGCCAGTCTTCTCAGAACAATTGAGTTTACATAATTATTCAATTCCTACTATTAGTTCACATTCTGTCTATATTTATCTGTCTATATTCTCCCTCTGTAGAGAAAACTGGCGTCAAAATTGCTTGCTGTAATTGGTATCGCCTATATGGTGCAGCGCTAAAAAGTGATACCAGCTCCTGGGGAATGTACTAGGTCTGCAAAGGTTTAAAATACCAATGCGCAGTCCCGTTGAAAAAAAAAATATTTATTTTGTTCAAATTTTCAATCGTTAACAAAATGCATTTTAAAACACTCGAGCTGAAATTTTATATCCACGATTATTTTGGATGACAATACAGTAATTTAATTTCATTAACAAAAATTAATTGATTAAAACCAATTATTCAAAGAATTACAAATACAGCCACGTTGGCATCATTTTGGCGACTTAGCTACCATTTTGGCGACTTGTATCTGAACCTGAAAAGGTTTTTTCTCACATTTTTTAAAGCGCTCATTTGAGCTGAAATTTTCTATACACTATTGTTTTAGGTAATAATACGATAATTTAGTTATAATTAATTAAAATTAATTGAATGAAATTAATTTTTTAAAAAATTACAGATACAGCCACGTTAGCTTCATTTTTAGGGACTTGGGTCAAAACTTTAAAGGATTTTTTTTCCTCACGTTTCAAAGCATTCAGTTGAAATGAAATTTTATATACACGATTGTTTTGGATGACAATACGAATACTTTAATGATAATTAATAAAAATTAATTGCCATTTAATGTTGTGATTCTGTGATATTTATATAAATGTAACTATTTAATAAAAAGTAAAAAAATAAATTTTTTTTCGTTGATCTAAGTAGGAATTGAATTAAATTTTTTTTTATATTACTTGTTTTTGTAACTTAAAAACTGTTTTTTATGTTATTATTCTAAGACGGATTTTTCGATCATTTGATTTAGAAAGAAAATTTTAAGAGCTGATTTTTAGGTTTTGAGTATTTCTTATTATGAAAAGGGGCTGTTTTAAATTGTCAACTTTATTCCATGAAAGAAATATTGTTTTTGTTGTTTTTCATTGCAATTAATGTTATTAAAAATGAAATCTTGTAGTAAACATAAATGTTCTTGTAATTTAAGTGTTTCCTATGCTTTTTGTGTGCTTCAGTGGTTTAATTGTTTTTGATTTTGTTCAAGGGTTTGCCAATCACCAATCCACATGCTTTGACAGCATATTTATTCATATTTCAAATAAAAGGCTCTCTTTTTTTCTTATTAGCAAATATCGTGTCTTTATAAGTGGAGGAATCTATATAAGCCAGTAACAGCCTCCGGACAGGAGTGATCACTTTTGTCTAGCGGTAAGTTACGAGCTTACGAATCGGAAGGTACCGAGTTCAAACCGCCGATATTGGTGACCTCGGCTGAAAAGAAAGAAAGAAAAAAAACGCAAAATCTTCCTAGGTGTCATGGCGCCATCTACCTGCAAGAAGATCAAGCAAAGTCGTCAAGACTCACTTGGCGCAGCAAAGTTGCGTGTTCAAATCACGTCCGGGTCACCAATATCAGAGGTTTGAACTCGGTACCTTCCGATTCGTAAGCTCGTAACTTACCGTTAGAGAAAAGTGATCACTCCTGTCCGGAGGTTGTTACTGGCTTATTTAGATTCCGCCACAAGTGCATCATTGTATTTTAATAATTTTCAAAAGTATTTTCTATAAATTATGCATATAATATAATATAGATTTGTTCAATAGAGTACATTTCTAATACTTTATTTAAATAAAATTACTTGTGTATCTTATTTATTAAAATGCAACCCGTTAAGATTATCACCATTTATTTCTTTTTGCAGGGACGTCTTAAGACTTCTTAAAGCCCTGGGTCTCTACACAAATGTAGACCCCACCTTTGGCCTTTAAAGGAAGACATAACATATATACGTTGTCAAAAACTCATATAAACAATAACCCAAAGTAAATAAATGTGCATGACTTACAATCGCACTAACCGACTGCCGCCTTTTACGTATTTTAATTACGTTTTAAATTAATCTTACAACACCAAGAAACAAATCAAGCCGTCATTTATTCCATTAAAATTCTTTTATTAATCGAACAGCAAAAATCAAAATATTATTTACATTTTATCTTGTTGAGTAGCGCATGAACTACTTCGCCAAACGATTATGGATTATTCATTTTTATTGTATACGTAACAGCCGCCATTTGTTTGAGTGAGTAAAAATAATGGTGTATGGTGATAAGCCTAGGTCTATACATGAACGACAGTCATCACATGTAGTAAATTGACATATCGTCCGAAATTCCCAGTTTTTAGGAGGATACAATCGGAAATAACATTTGACCGTTGAAATTATTCTAATCGGGATCTGATGAAGACTGAGTCGAGAACGAGACGAGGCCCCCATTGGGGCCTAGTTGGCCCATGCCTTAAGACGTCCCTGCCTTTTTTTTGTGTGCATGTATATACATGTTTTGTATAAAAATATTAAAAATTTTGGTTCTTTTCCGTTTTGCTGACGCAAATTTTGCCAAGCAGACTTTATTGACGACAACACACAATATATATACATAAAAAAAATGTTAGTTCTCATTGGGCTTTTCATTTATTTTTGATATTTTATGAAAAAGTCGTTACTAATAAGAAAAGATTGCAAATTGTTTTGAAATGTGGTGAGGTAAAAGTTTATCAGCTGGAATATTCCTTTTTGGCGTCGGTTGCATCATTTTTTGCGACTTTATTGCTTGCGCCGGCGAAACGGGAAAACTACCGAAATTTCATTTCTGAACAAATCTTGATTGATAAAACAATGTGTTAAATGTTTAGTAATTTGTTAAATGTTTAGTAATTCAGTACTTTTATGACTCATTAAAATTTATACTTAAAAACTAGATATTCTATGAGTTTTGAACATTGAATATTTTATGGTGCTTAAATAATGATTTTTAATTTGTTATGCAAGATTAAATTATTTATTTGAAGTGAATTATTTGAATGAATTATTGATTTATTTGAATTATGTATTTTATTTATTTATTTGAAACATCTCATTTTAGATGTTAGTGGAAAACCATAAAGCTCTAGCCTCATCAAACAAGAACTGAGTAAGTTTTTCAATCTATCTCCTTGAATGTGTTTGCTATGTTTTATGAATGTACACATTTTTATATAAATTGTTTTGAGATAGGTGTTATATTAATCCTTACTGTGCATACTATGTAAAAAAAAATATCAATTGTATCTTTATATTTTCCTTCGCATAAAGTTGAGCTGTATGATATGAATCATTTTGGGATTAAAAGTATACATATTTATAGAAAAATATATTTTTTAATATAATGTTAACCTGTTTTTGAGGTCAGAAATTTCATTAAAGATTTTAAAATAACTTAAAAGTTCTAAAATATATATTTTATTTATTACCATGCTTTTGTTGTTAGATTCAGGAAGACATTTAGATAAACCCAAACAAAAATATATTTTTAAAATTAATATTAAATTTTAATAAAAAAAATTAGCAAACAATAAAAATTAAGAATTTCTTTTATTTCATTCTAGCTCCCTGATGTTATTGAGGACCTTCCAGAAAACTATAATATAGTCATATGCATTCGGGTGATCAGAATAAAATTACTTCATTCTCTTAAGAGATATGAAAATGAAGACCTTGTAGATTATATAAATAGTTATTTTGTTGTAAATATTCAAAATAAATAACTTTTACTATGCATTTTTCCTTAAACACAAGCTTCACTATTTATTTATACATAGTTTTTTCACTAGTGTTGTGAATATTTATCATGCTCAAACATGATAAACCTGTTTGTATTATTTGAAGACTATTTTTTTATAAATATTTTGAAAATATACATATTGTAAAAAAGTGTGCCTGTTTTTGTAAATCCATTTAAAAGAATAATGGAAGTGTAAGTAATGTTATTAAAGTAAGAAGTTTTTTACTAACGAGATGGATTTATTATTTTCAATATATTTTCATTTTCATCTCATAATTTGAATTTCTGTCTAAAATTTTTTTCTCTTGAACATATATTTCTTTATATATACATAATCTAAATTTATGTAAAAAAAATTTTTTTTAGTTATTTTGTACAAAAAATGATACTTTATTTAATAAAACCATATAATTTTTTTTGGGGGGGGGCTTATAAATAATTTATTTATATATACTGAACAACTTGCTCATATAAGTTTGAAGTAATTAATGTGTTAAGTAAACTTACTTTACCCAAAAAAAATTAAAAAATTCAGGCGAATTAAATAAAACATTAAAAGTGATTGCTTAAGAGTATAACTGTGCAGGCTGTATATGCTCCAAAAAAAGTTATGTATATTTAAAAAAATCTTTAAATATTTTTTCATTTAATTTGAAACATTTTTTTTTTGTTACTATATTTAACATTTTTATTCACATACTTTCATATTTCATCCAAAAATAATGCAAATAGTAACAAAGATATTTACACAAATTTTTAAATTTTATTTTAGGCAATATTAGGATGGCAAACAATTTGAATTTGTCATACAATAAATCCCCCCCCCCCTTCCTTTCTAGCGAGAAGCAACAGCTTTTAATCTCAAATTTTCATCTTAAGATAAAGTAATAATTAAAAATAGTTTTTAAAAAATAACTATAAAACTAAATGCCAGTTTTTTTTTTTTAAAAAAATTGACACATTTTAAAATTTGCTTAAATGAATTAAGGCAGCATTATCTTATTAGAAAAGCACATTTTCCTCTAGATTTTTATTTATTCATGTGACTGTTCCAATTATTTATTATTAACATACACTTGAACTATTTTTTTAGGATTTATTTTTCTTACACTTTTAATATTTTGATCAAATTATAATTTTCACTAATTTAATTTTTTCAAAATCTAGAGGAAAGAAATAATTTATTTATATTTTTAATTTTTCTTTTTTTAAATAAAACTTTGTTTTGTTTTGTTGTGATGACTTTGCATACTCCAATATTTTCTGTATTAATTATTAATAAGAGTATGAATTTAAGTACTAGAGGTTCTACAAGGGGTTAACTAAGAAGTTCTATTTTTTAAATATTAATTTAAACTACAAAACTTTTCTTATGAATTAAAATTCATAATAAATAACTGTTTTAATATATTTTTTTTGTTGCTGTATTAGTGACTAATAATATCAAATATATAAATTTCAACTACATTTATGAAAATTGCTTTATAACAAAATTTTCTTCTAAAAGGCTAATAAATATGGGGCCAAAGATGATAATGTTTGCTATCCACTTGAGAAATGGCATGCTGTGCATCAAAAAATATTTTGAAAGTGAAGTTATGGATTTGCGTCCTAAACTGCAATTCTGTGTGTTAAAAGTAGTTTTGCTTTAATCATGAACAGGAATTAAATTATATAAAACACTTATCATTGTTGTCCTCGTTGAAGTTAATATTTTTTTATTAAATGTATTTGTGTGTTAATATGCTGTAATTTTTTAAAATTCTCAATACAGACTGACATTTTAGAAAAATGTCTGCTTTTGGCAGAAAATGTTTAAAATTTTAATTTTCTACTTCACTCATTTTTTTAAACGGAAAAACAGAAAATAATATGCTTTATGTAGTGTCTGGCTACTGTTGGCAGGGGATTATGGAATGTTGGCGCTATTTAGCGCGTCATAGGCAGTGTGCTACTGTTTTTTAGAGAGAAGGTGATTGACCCTCGAAGGTGACGATTGGGGAAGAGAGAGTCCCTCATTTTAGGAGCGTGGTGAATTGCGCTTGTATTTTGCTGTATTGAGAAAGAGATAGATAGAATGCTGTTCTGTTGACACGATGTGCTGTGTCGTGAAAGGGAAAAAAAATAATAAAGACATTATACACTTTATATGAGCATAGCATTTGCTCTGTTATAAGCCCTGAGATGCGATGCAAATCCTGTATATTGTGTTTTTATTTGGCTTATGAAGTTTAGAAACACATTTTTAAAACAACAGCATGTTTTCAGTTTTTAAAGAGAAGAATCTATTCTTTCTTATAATTTTTTTTAAATCTTCATAATAGATTGTCAGTATCTAATCTAATTCTTGTGTAGCGTTTTAAAATAATTGCTAAAAATTAGTATATTCTAATTTAAAATCTAAACATTCATTAAATGCTTTCAATTTTATTTTCTATAAAATATGTATTATCTCAGGAAAAGTTTCTTTTCTTTTTTTTTGTAAAAAATACTTTGTCAACTACCACAGTAAATGTTAAAAGGACCAGTTGAGTGCAAAAGCTAATTTTTATGTGGAACCCTTAATCTGATTCAATTATTTTTAGAAGTGATTGAAATATGAGATATTTACTATTTGTAAATCATGAGAAAGAAGTATATCTCTTGAAATTTAAAAGAATATATATATATGTCAGGTCTGGAAAGTTTAGCTTCAAAATTAAGTAAATAATAAACAGAAATAAAGGGAACTCTTTACTATCGTGTAGGGATTTGAGGGTAAATAAGACTACTTAAAGTTAGAAAGAGAGCGAAAACAGGAAGATAGCTGGTGACTCCTTACTGCAATGTTGTGTATTATTCTGCTTGGTTGCGCGCCAAAGGGCCACCATGTTGGAGTTAAAATGTTTGAAGAACAATAAAGACGTTATTTATGGATCTGATGCTCTCCTTATTCTAACAGCGGGCCTGGGGTCCGACATATATACAGTGGACCACATAAGTGTTCGTACTCTTGCAATTTCTGATAAAATTTAATGTTTTCGACTAATAAAAGTTAATATTTTGGAGTTGTAATTTTTTTTATATCTTCAACTTGTTCTTAATGGAACGACATAATGAATTTTTTAAAAATAGTATAACTATTATTTTTAAAAATAAAAATCAAAAAGCTATTCAAAAATTACGCCATAAAAGTCTTCGTACACTTAACAAAAATCTCAACATAGCTTTAAATATTGTATTTCTTTCTTAATTTAGTACTTAGTAGGATATCTTTTAGTGTCCACAACAACTTTTAAACGTCTTGATATAGATTTAACCATTTTTTTTTTTGTAATTTCTGCATCGATTTTCCTCCATGCTTATGTGATTATTGTTTTTACTTCCCATAATGTGTTTATATGTCATGTTTTCTTTTTTTAAAATCAAATTCCCACCTAATATGTTCTACTGGGCTAAACAAACTGATGAGGTGTTTTCAGAATTTTGGTACAGCTATAGAGGCATCAGCGGTGTACATAGAGAGCAGTGCACTTGGCATCATTATCCTGTTAAAAAAAAAAGTCGTTTTCAATATTCAAATTTGGGGGAATAACTTAAAATTTCTCTTCAGAATATTTAAATAGAGCTCATGATTCACAGTACCATAAAAAAATACCAAATTACCTAATTTTGAGGCCGACCCCCACCACCACCACGCAAGAACACCTATTCCATATAAATTCAAGGGATTAAATTCCTCATTTTTTTTCATTTACAAACTATTATATGCCCATCAGAACCAAAAGTGTTTAATTTTCTGTCATCCCAATCAATTTGCTGTCAATTTTGAATTTTCTGAAATTTAATCCCAAGAATCCAGTTGGATTAATGAACCATGGAGGTGGAAGTGTTCTTGCTTAGGGGTGTAAATCGGTTTCAAAATTAGGTAATTTTGTATCTTTTGATGGTATTGAAATATTTTAAAGAGAAATTTTAAATTATTCACCCAAAATTTGGATATTGAAGACTACTTTATTTTTTAACAAGATAATGACGCCAAGTGCACTGCTCTCAATGTACACCGCTGATGTCTCTATAACTACCAAATTTCTGAAAACACCTCCTCAGTCAGTTTATTTAGCCCAGTAGAACATATTTGGTGAGAATTTGATTTAAAAAATAAATCACAATTTAAAAAACACGCTTTTATGTTTAATCAAACTAAAAAGTAGAAAATTAATGTCATCAGAGTAAAATCGTGGGGTGCTCTATATCAATTATAATTTCTTACTAGTTTTATTCCAAAATGCTGGGTTAGTGTAAAAATGTAGTACAAAGCATCCCACGCTTTTACCACAATGACATCAATTTTCTCATTAATCATTTTATTCTTATATTAAGAATTATTTTTTTTACTTTTTAGTTCAATTAAACATAAAAGCGTGTTTTTTAGTTCGATCTACAATAAAAGCATGCATTTTTGGTTTTTTAAACTATCATTTATTCATTGATGAATTAATCTTAAATATATCATTTCTTAGAATCTGGAATACTTATATTGGTATCCTATCAGTGCATCGGTACGGCCTGGTTTGCAAAATGTAGGATCAGCCAACTGAAGGAAATCTGGAAGAGCTGAGTTTGAAATATTTTTCACTAAAAAGAGCTATATATTCTATCTGAAATTTTCATCTGTATTAAACTCAAAAGTACCCTTTTTGAATTGAAGAATTTGGGAGAAATTATTTAATCCGGTGAGACCTCTGAATCAAATCTCAGCTGTTTTGGTAAAATGAAGCAATGAATGTTTCATTCCACAAATCCAACAAGAGAATTTAGAAAAACAGATTTTGTATCTGAGTTTAGCAGTTAGAACAGTGTTTCTCAAACTTCCCATATTTGGGACCCGATTTTCAGTCATAATTTTCATCGTGCCCCCCTCATACAACAGCAATGTATTGAATGCAATTACTTATGTACTTCGACGGCTATAGCTACAAAGCGACTTTAATATTATAAACTGCACATATTATCAATATATGTATTATATTTTGTGTATGACAAGCCCATAGAATTCACTAGTAATTACTAAACTTGCTTTTAATTTTAGTATTGAGGAATCAATTATTAAATACTTTTTGCCGCACTGATACATTTATAAGTATCTTATATCAGTGTGAATGTATATTTTATTCTTTTTATCATGTTATAATGAATTTTGTTTTGCTTCCTTTCGCTAAATTAATAATTATTTTAAAATTTATAAAATGGCTGTAGATTTATTAGTCATAATTTTAATTGTGATGTTCTGTATTAAATACAAATTAAATCTTAAAATTCCCAGAACTATCATATCAATTATTTTAATAAATACTTCTCTTTTTAGCAAATCTTTATTTATATAAACTACTAAAATAACTATATTATACTACTTTTAAATGGTACTATAGAAATAATTATAATGGTTAAATTTTTTTGGAGTTATTGATTACTTATAAAAGTTAATTTCATTTGGATTAAAGAAAGTATAAAAATAAGTATTTTTTTTTCTTTCCAAAAATACAAAGTAGCTAATAATGTGTTTGAAGGGGTTAGAGACAGATATATCTATACAACATTAAGCTTAATAAGATGTAAGAAGAAAACGAATAATCTAGCTAAAGAGTTTTCATGAATAAGAGCTAAATTTACATTCTTTAATTTTGATTTTTTAAACATAGACTGGTGGTCAAAATACTATACTACTAATTCTTTAGTTCATCAGTGTTAATTTCTTGGAAAGTTTTAAAGGGCAACCTGCTCTCTTTTGAATTTTAAACTAGAACTTTATTAATTTTAAGTTAATCATTTATTTTTTCATATTTTATAAACAAAAGAATTTTTACTCCAATTTCTTTTAGTCATTTTTTTTAAAAAAAGATTTAGAGTAAGCTGCATAAAAATTCTATAACCAATTACGTACTTAATGTTAAAAATCTGAGATTTAATCGCCTGATTTTCTTTTAAAGTTGTATAGCTACTTGAAATTTTCAGTAGCTTAATTGCACACTCACAGATTGGTTACTGGAGAACCATGGTGAATATTTAATTGGATTTTAGAAGTTTAAACTTCCATTTGAACAATTTAAAAAAAATGGCTCACAAGGATTATCATTGAGTATTATTTGAAATGTTACTGTGTCAGAGCAAGTTTACTTCCAAGCACTATTTGGAAAACTAATTAGAATGCTTTTTCCCCATCAAAGCTCTAATTTACAAAAGATGTATCAGCTAGGCTGAATCTTTCCCTTATGTCAAAAACATACACTAAAAGTTTCTGGAGTTGCCTTCAAGGAACTTATAAATCTAAATTTAGAACAAAGATTAAATATATTTTAGTTGCACTTTTCTGATTCTTTTAAAACGATTTCCTTACCTTTAAAAATAGTCGATATTTAAAAAAGTTTAATCTATTTACTTCAACATCTAAATGCATTTATTAGTTGAATTCTTTACTCTTTTAGCAAAATTAAAGATGCACCGAATATATTTCCTGAATTTCTCTATTTCAGCACAATTATTACACAAAATTTATGCAACTTTAAAAATTTGGCCAATCAATATTGATATAATAAAAGTTAATAGCTATAAATGTGAGTATTGAAAAATCAGAAAGTTGCTACAGGCTTACAAAAATATTATCTTGAAAAAATTGCTCCAAAATTTTTTTTTTTTCCCAAATAAAAAAATCGTACTTTTATCATTAAAATGAATATTTGAAAGCTCTTCCGAAGTTCCATCTCTCTGTTAATTTTTGAAAACTCAATTTTGTGTATAATAAATAAAATAATGAATGTAAAATATTTCTCTGTGTAGTAATTCACACACATACCGACATTTTTGGTGTTCCAATAAGCATTTTTAGCAGTACTTTCATTTTCTCTTGCAATAAAAATAGTATTCATTTAAAAATCTTATTAAATAATGTATGAACAAATCAGTATAAATTAAAAAAAAGTAAAAATAATAAAAGATTTATTTACAAATATACAACAATTTGTACAATATTGTTAAAAACAAATTGAGCGTTGCATTCAGCTTTTTTGTACATTTCTATATCTGTTAACCATCTTATTCCTTAGTCAATTAATTATCTTTTTCCTTTGGATTATTTATCATGTCTGCCTTGCCATATTCAACTGTTTTTTCTTTCATTGATTTGTTGTCTCTCTCAGCTTTCAAAGATGCCCAAGGATCCTCTAACATGGATGGGTTAACATAATCTTGAATGTTATAATTATCAGAATTCTTGAACTATAAGAAAAAGATTTTTAAAAATTAAATTCATTACATAAAACATTATGGAATAATTTTTTTAGTTCACAAATATTAAGTTCTATTACCATTTTTTTAAACTTTCTTTCCAAAAAATATACAATAAAATTAGAAAACACATGCAAATATGTTTTAAGTGTAGATTATAAACAGCATTTATTATTTTTTATAGAAAATTGAAAAATGCTCTTGGTAATATATTCTTTGCAATACAGTAATCATATTTTATGATCTTCTGACATATTTTTTCCATTCTTAATGTGTACTTTTTGTTTAATGACAAAAAATAGTAAAATTTTGCTTAAAGTTGCAACAACCTTTTGGTAAATTCATATTTAGTTTAAGACACTTTCAATTAATAAGTGATTATTTATAAGATTTTAAATTCCAACTCTCACAATAAAAAAAATTATTTAATTAGTGCATAATCAGAAAAATCCATGGTGTATATTTTTAAAGTTACTGCACAGTTATATTTTTGAAGCTATTTAAGAATAACTCACTAATAAAAGTTTAAATCACTATTTTTTTAAAACAAATTCACTTTCATTAATTTTTAACTCAATAAAAAAGATGAGTGCCTCTTTCCCTAACTTTTATATTGTTCTTTAAAGAAACATATATATATAAATTTTTTAATTGGTAGTTGTTTTGAGTATAGAGATGGTCTTTATCTATATACCGTAAAATCCGGTGTATAATGTATACCTATACTTTCAAAGCTGCAATTTTTAGGTATATTTACCGTATAACGTGCACTCCCTTTTTTACAAAGAAACCGGAAATATAGATGTGTAATGCTCTCATGTTTTAAAGTAATTTATTCCAAGATTTAGAGAAAAAATAATATACTTCTAGATTTACAACTTAAGTTCATAAGGAATGCGATTTCTCTTAAATAAACAGTATTTGAATCTATGTAGTTAATTTTTTTTTCTATGCTTATTTTTAATTTTTAACATTCATTTTCATACCAGGCTTATGATGCACACCTGTAAATTTCGATCTTATTTTTTGTGCTAAAAGTGTGCATTTTAGGGTATATAAACACACATGTTAAAGTGATAAATATCTACTTATATATATAAACAGAATTGATAATTCAATTTACTTTATCCTTTTAATATTCAGAAAACATGCCATTTTATTTTGCAAGGGTTGTTTTTGCCTACTGGGACAAATTTAGAATCTACTTAAAAAATGTACTAGAAAGTTCAGAACTTGGCATAAGTACTTAGTTAATTTATCCTCTGTAACACCAATCTTGTTATCTTACTTCTATCCATACTTATAAAATTTCAGGAAAGAATTTACTCACTAAAAGAGAGCTGACAAAATAATGAATTCTGCTTCTATATAATGTCAGTAATAACCAAAGCAATAGAATAGGTATCACAAGTTGGTAATTTTCTTTTTCACTATTAACTACATGAGTAAATAATTCACAATGTACATTTGTAGTTGTATGTTTTTTTCTTCTAAATAAGTTAGTTATGAATGCATGCTATATTTAGTTTCCAATATGCCAAGGCTAAGATAACCTTTTAATGTACAATAATGTCCACTGTCAACAAAATAATAGACCAAAATTAATCTCAAAAAGCATAAAGTAATATTCTAATATGAAGATTATTCAATAAATATATACTTTAGAATTACCTACAACAAGGGTATCAAACTCAAAGACTAACTTGGGCCAAACAAAATCAATATTCAGCGAAAAGTAAGTTTATTTAGAATAATACATTGTAATAAACATGAATAATGTAGTGTTTATGTCCTGACACTTGAAATATCTTCTCTGGGAGAAATTTTGATATTTATTACATATTGTGTGCCAATATACTGGGCCGATCCATAAATGTGTCTACTACCATCAAATCTAGAATTAAAACTAAAAGTTCTGAATGTATAAAACTTTTTTTAATTTATCTGAATTTACTATAATCTTACTTATCTTAGTCTTTCGATTTATACTATAATAAAGAAGTAAAATTAATTTCAAAAACCTACAAATGGTTTGAATCTAATTTTATCAATTTAATCCATTTATGAATAACTGCACCACATTTTAGAAAACTGGATTCTCTCAAATGAGTTTTAATTATTTATTTAATGCATTATTGAATTTCGTTTTAAATAAAAGCTAATAACTAAAGATTCTCATGAAGTACTGCACATTGTTATATCACAACGCAAATGTCAGATACATGATTGTGTTTGCAAGATTTACACAACTAAGCATTTAAGTAATAAATGTGGATTGAGATATGTTGTTGTTACTTATGTGCTGCCTAATCGTCAGTAACATCAGATCAAGGCCCACGAAATTCATCGCGGCTAAGGGCTAGATTTTTAAGCTTGTTGTTAGCCTTAGCTTTGAGCACCATTGAAGGTAACAGTACTATTTTTCTCGGTTTCACCCCAATTTTAAAGGAGAACACTCTGGGGGTTAGTCAGTGGCCTTCCACCAACTTTATGAGAGGACTTGCGGCTCGACGGCTATTTGGAGTACCCCATACTGCGAAGGCTCTATACATTTACAAACACCTATGCCTTCTCCGGGTTTGAATCCAGGCCCTACGGCACTGCAGTCAGTGTCACTAACCACTATACCGGATAGAATGCCTCAAATAATAAATGTGTCATCTCAAATAATAAGTTTCAAGTATTAAAATGTTTAACAATAATGTAGCAACAAAGATTAGATAAATTTTTCTATAACAAAATGTAAACATTTTGTCTGACAAATCTTTTGATGTCAAAAATAGTACAATGCTTTTTTCCCCATACATACGATAAAAGGTTTAGAATGCCTTGTTAATTTCCTAAATAATGAATCAATTTCATCATACTACTCATTTTAGTTAAAAATATATCTTGAGAAATAATTTGTCAAATTAGTTAAATATATGCTCAAAATATACTATCAATTCATATAAAAACTAGTGGAAATTAACTTATAACAATTTTAGAAACAGATTAATGCAACAAATGTACCCCATTATATTTTTTCTATAAATCAGGAATAAGATAGCTTGTTTAAGTCATCTTGCTGTACTTGGATCTATATTTACTCTTTATATAAAGAAAAATTCCCCAGCACAAATTTCTTTATACATAGAAATTTTCAGCTGACAAAGATTTGTAAAAGTCAATGACACTGCATAAAACATTTCCTTCAAACAGTGATCTGTCTGCAAGTCAATAAGTTTAAGCTGTAGCTCCTCATGTGTTATATATGCAGTAATGGAATAACATAGCAAATTGAATTCAAGCTCAGTTAAGTTTTTCCAATAAAAGAGTTCTATTTTCCTAAATGTGAAAAATATAAGATGAATCTTTGATCCCACACAGGAAAGAAATCTAGGTTCAAGGCACATTTCTGACTTTCTTGGCAAGCTACATGTGGCTCATTACTGCTATTTGCCTACCTCTGTTCTACCCTTTTGCTTTCTTCATTACAGAACTCATTATCATGAAAATGAAATATTTACAATAAACTTCATAGTGAATTGAAACCTTATTAATTCTAAATGTTAAATTGATTTAGTAAATGATTTATCTTTCAAGTAATACAAATGTAACTTTTTTAGAGCTGCATTATTTTACATGAAATGTGGTAAGTAATTTTTAAAGAAAACTTTTAATATTGTCCACCTACATTCACAATTCATACCAAGAAATGACTTATTAATAAAATAATACAAAAACAATTTGGTATTTATATATTATACATCTTGGCAAAAGTCATTTTAGACACCAATTTGTTGACACAAAGATTTAGTTGTAGTGAGTCGAAATATGCAACTAGTGCACATATGCAATTATCCATTTGTCATCCTAAATATATTTTATCATATGAAATATTTTGAATGACTGTTTATTAATGTTCCACACAAGGCTATTGGCAATGGACTTTGTAACACAGTGGGTCTTTAGATATAAGATATTACACACTATGTTTTTTTTTATCCATTTGAAAGGCCTTTTTTTTTATTTCCATAATTTTTGTGAAGAAAACAGCCAGTTATTATGTCTCTAAATTTATAGTAAATCCATTTAATACTATAAAATTGAAAATATGCTTTTAATCCAATTAAGTTCACACTTTCCTTTAAGAGATAATGCTTACCGTAAAATCCGGTGTATAATGTGCACTTTTAACACAAAAAATAAGATCGAAATTTATGGGAGTGCATTATACGCCGGGTATAAAAATGTCACCTTTAAAAAGAAACGAAGATGAGCAGAGAAAAAAATTAGGCTTCTACATATATGGATACACTTCCTTTAAAATAAATGTCATTCCTTATGAACTTAAAGGGTTGTAGTTCTAGAAGTATGCTATTTTTTTCTAAAGCTTGGAATAATACCTCGAATAAATTACTTCAAAACAGAGCATTGCGCATCTACATATCAGGTTGCTTCATAAAAAAAGGGGATGCACGTTATATGCCAGATTTTACAGTATATTTGATATTTTCCTTTAGTTGGGTACCAGACAAAAACTGCCAAACAATTAAATGTAATAAAAATAAGTCCCCACACAAGGGTCAAATATTCAGGTATTTAACAAATGGGAAAAGTACAAAATTTCACTAAGAAACTTAACTTATATCAAGCTTTCTTTATACAGTACTGGATTGGAAAAAGTTTCCCAAAACATAAGTTGCAAACTTTATAAGGTGCCATAAAAATTTAAGAGAACAAATATCAATTTCAAACCAATTTGGGAACACTTAACACATATAGCAATAAGCCAATTTTGTTCTTTTCATATTAAATAATAATTCACGAGTCAAATTTTTGAAAACTAAACAATATGAGCAAATCATTAGAATGGAAATACTTGTAGCATATTTGTACAAAAATATAAAATTGATAGCTTTGTAGGAAAATTAACATATGCAGACTGCATGGAAAAATCATCATTATGTTAAAATGCATCATTTGAAATATTGATAATTGCATATTATTGCAAACTATTGGCAAATGTTACAATAATACATAAGTACCATACAGTTGCTTAGTATTGTATTGTCGACCAATTTTACCAAATCAAAAGACATTGCCAAATACTGTTAACCCATTCGCAACAAAAGGCGCAAACACGTGCATAACAGTTAGGACCACAGGTTTCTTTCACAAATGTCACTCACAGGTCTAAGGATTTTTTTTGCAGATAAGCCTAAAATCTTTGGAAATACCAAAATATAAATACATTGCTTAATAATGCTCTGTAGAGTATATAAACAGCATATGCTTTTATATTTTGTAATTACATACTTCACTTATGCACACTATTTCTTGTTTAAATACATATTTTTGCTTACTATTTAGTGACCTTTAACAAAATACATTTGAAAGCTGAATATGTAGTTTAAAATTCTTTTTTTTAGTATGAAAATGAGGATCTACACATAGAG
The DNA here is from genome assembly GCA_019973975.1 of Trichonephila clavata. Classification (NCBI taxonomy): domain Eukaryota; kingdom Metazoa; phylum Arthropoda; class Arachnida; order Araneae; family Nephilidae; genus Trichonephila; species Trichonephila clavata. The sequence goes on from BMAO01005913.1 coordinate 82,218, forward strand.
CAACGTTGCAATCCTTACACATAATAAATCAGTTACTGTTTTGGAGGATTCTTTGCAGGAATGTGAACATATGAAAACTAAATTTCCTATTGTGGATGACACAATGGTGATTTATTTTCCTTCAACATACATATGTCTGAAACGTCATTAAATTGGTAATGAACAGAACAAGCATAATATATTACTAATTACTATTAAATACTCTGATTGTTTCAGAATCAACTTTTACATCTTTTCTGCTATCTAAAGCTCAGTTTAAAAATTTTGACACTTTGATATTGCAACAGTAAAAAAAAGAAAAAATTCATGTACATGATCTAATTATCCATTAAAAACTAGACTGCAAACCAAATGCTCTAGTAAAAATAAAACTTTCATCCTGAAAGTGTATCCTTTTATTTATCAGAGGAACAAATTTGCTTTATCATAGTTCATGAAGATTTTAAGTAAGAATGAAACTCTTGGCACGTTTTTTTATATTCACATTAATTATCAACATCGCCTTTAGAACTGAAATTTGTAACTGGGTTTTCTCAGATGTGCACAATTTGTTAATCATAGAAAATACTCTTTCTACTGGAGCATTTGTAGCCAGCAAACATAAAATATATTTAATTAAAATTGAAAAGTTTTCATGCTGCAGATTGTTGGCGTGAAAGTGTTTGAATACTTCCACCCAACGAGTTTCTGTGGAAACATTTAGGAGTAGAAGTATAAATTTGCTGAAGGAGTATTTATTTCGTTGACAAATAGATATTTTGTTTGTAAACTAACATTGAACGAACACTTGCGTTTTGGCATTTTAACTTATGATTCCAAATTAAAAGAAGTTTAAGTTATTTACTACACAAGTATCAAACAGCAACAATACAACTAGCGAGAAATGGGTGAACGAAAAATCTGTCAAACAAATAGTCAACAAAGCGCAGGCGATGACGTCTCAGGCAATCTTGCCAATCTTCACGTCGACTGATGCCATGGTCTCGCTCGCGTCCAACAGGGTTGACTACTCAAAGTTCCGAAAATTGGACAATTTTGTGTCCCACAGTTCATTTCGGAGACACCGGAACTCGTAATTATAAAACGGGATGTCTGGTCACATTATGCATACATAACGGCAGGGAACTGGGCACTTCTTGATAGCACATATTCCTCACAGTAACCCCAAAAGGGTTTAAATTATTGCACATGAAATTTTTTTTTTTGCACCACTAATGGCTGCATTTGATGTTTTTTGATTAAATGAAATTGGTCAACAAACTATAATACATAAGTATTGAAATATTCATAGCGGTAGATGCAACTATAGCAGAAAATAACAGTATTTACATATTATACTGTCACAACCAATTTCTCCAAATCAAAAAATTTGTCAAATGCTTTCATTGTCATTATCATTGTGTTCAAATGTGCATGGGAATGGTTTCCACTATTGGCTGCATATTGCAGCATTTAATGAAGTTTTTTGATTTGACAAAATTGATCAGTCGTATAATACGTAGGAACCAAAATAACTTATTGAAAGATTAAATACCAAATTGAAGATTTAAATCTCCTATGGTATTAATTAACCACTCATAGTTTCTGTGAGACACAATTTTAAAAATAATTGCTTTCACACTTTGATGCAAAAAAAAATTCATCTTATAAACCATTCTCCCTTAAAATATTTAATCTCAGTCACTTCTACTGTCTACTGCTTGAAAAGAATTTGTCAAATTACGGTATTAACATATTACAACAATCACCAACTCTATTAATTACTCGTCAAGTTGGCAACCCCAATTTCCTATATGTTGTCCATGCTTAATTGGCAACCATGTGCTTCATTTCATATAATGTCGCCAAAGGGTTGCGATAATATGTAAGTATCCAAATTACTTTGCAGGAAAGAAATAAAATTTGAATTTTCCAAAAGAATATTAATACAGAGCATGTACAATCAACTATTCAAATATACAAGTATAATGTTTTCATTAAGATCATTTTAGTTTTAGCCAAGGTAACTTTACTATGCAAGTACCATCTGTTCAAGAATTGAATTTATAAATTAAATTAATACAGAGTTAAGCTATAGTTAAAAACGGTACTTGAGTATACTACACCGGTAACCAATTTCATCAAATTAAGATGTCGCCAACAGCAGTATGTTCAAACATATTAACAGTGACAACATTTGCCAGTGTCTTTTTATTTGGCAAAATTTTGGTATAACATGTAAGTACCTTTTAAACTAATGCATCATAAAATTCTAACCATACGAAAAATGACAATGTCATTTCTAGATTAATATTCAATCTAATGGAATCAAAATTATTCTCCAAAAACAAATAAATATGAAAACTGATTATGGATATTCATGTATATTTCTACTTCAAACTACAAAAAATAAATAATTAAAAGCATGCATACAATTTAACCTTTTGTTCACTTTTTGAAATAAATAAAAAAACTGGTTTACAGATTATTACTGTTCGTTATTTTTCTAAAGAATACAAAAGTATAATAATCATTTCCAACCTACATAATTTTAACCTAGAAATAAAATATGAAAAAATAGTAAAAATTCAATTGTTTCGAGTTTGGATTAGTAACTTAAAAAGAAAATGAGTAACATGAAATAAAGATGCTAACATACTTGATTATTCCTTTTATTATGGGAATAAGGTTTTACACGAGGGCTGTAATCACCATTTGAACTATAAGACTGCTGACTACTGTTATTGTCCGAACTATATCTTGAATTGTTAAATGAACGTCGCATGGCTTGCTGATGAAGTGGAGAAGTATTTCTTGGGGAATTCCAGTTTGGAGACGAATTCCTCGGGGAATACATCTTTTGTGGCGAATTGAAAGGAGAATAGCCATCTCCAGATGCATTTCCAAATGAGTAATTCCCTGAAGATGCATGTCGTGGTGAAAATTCTCCTTGAGAGGTATTTCTAGGTGAATATGCTCCTGGATATTGATTTCCTGGTGAAAATCTCCCTGGTGATAAATTCATTGGAGAATATAATCCATGTGGTATCTGACCAGAATGCAGTCCAAGTGGGATGTTCGGTGAATTCATTGGTGAACACATCCTATTAGCACCTCTTTGAGGAAATCCACTTCCTTGTGATGAATACATACTTCACAGCTTATTATGAAATGAAGAAACAGCACAAATAACCAAAATTCAATTCAAATTTAAATAATTTTTCGTAATTTTAATAATGAACGCTATCTCTAACCATTTTAAAAACAATATGTAGTACACAGTTATAAATGCAGTTAAAAGCCATTTTAGAGTAGAACTGTGTTTTTCTAAACTAGGAAGATTGAAATATTTTTAAGAAATAGAAAGTGTATTTTTTTTAATTTTTTATTCCTTAAATCTTTAGTATTTCTTTAGCGGTTGGTCTCAGAACAACAGGGATTAATCAACCTTAAACAAAATAAGCACAAACTTAGGAACATCAGGAAAAGGGGGCACTCCATAAATTTTCCTTAGTAACTTTTTAAAAAAGATATTTCTTTGTATCCATAGCAAAATTTACGTCTTTTTCTTTTGTATATTTGATTTAAAAACATTTGCAATAAATTTTAATTTTTTAAAAACATTGCTTTCTAGTAGTGAGGTTTATTGAGAATTAGTAAAAATAATAGAAATATTTCAATAACAGTTGACCCAATTTATAGATAAAAAATTAATGCTGCGGACATCCACATTTTAAAATCGTTTCATGTAACGTTATTTCTTTTCATTCATGAGTTTAAAAACTGAATATTTACCTGCAACTAATCAGAGGCGGATTAAGGTAGTTGGAGGCCCCTGGCGGTAAAAGGTTTGAGGCCCATGGGCTCAAGAGTCGAAAAGCTAAAATAGTGAAAAGAGTCACTTGTACTTTAAATTCTCAAAATTAAATGTATTGCTAATAAAAAAAACTCAACGGCTGAAGAAAAATCTTAACTGTATCTAAAAAACCTTACAAAAGAGCTTACAATTTTACTGTACAACTTTACTTCTTGATTTCTCTCTGGCAAATTCACCAATTATTTTTGCCGGATCTAATTTGTCCAAAACATCTTCTGTTCTATATATTATATGGTGCTTTTGTTCAATTTGTCTTCTTTCCCATAGTACTTCTTAAACAATTTAAAACGCTTTTTTAAAAAACTTATAAAGATCCCTCACCTGATGCATTCGATATTGGAATTGTTAAAAATATTTTTAAAAGTATTTCTACATTAGGTTTTCTCTTCCAACTCCATACATTTCTAGTGGGGTTTTCATTGTATCTTTGTTTTCTTTTCATTTCTTGTTCCAATTTATATCGTCAAAATTAAAAGATTGAATATCGTCTTTGTAAGTTTCCTTTAATTTATATATATATATGTAGCTTTATAATTTCATGTAATAATTTCTCGTCAAAAAATACAGTCAAATGTTCTATAACAGTTTCAAACGTATAAGCTCTTTGGGAAAGTTCTGGTCTTGCCGTATCGCCTATAATATAAAATGAATTCATTATATATATATATATATATATATGAAATTTTCCCTTGTTTCAAAATATCATAACCGACTTCTTTACTTTAACCCAAAATAAATTTTTTTTCGTTTACTGCCTGAAAGCTTCAACAAGAAAGCCCTTCAAACAAGAGCCCTGATAAATTATTTGCTCCTTCTTCTATTTTTCCAAATTCATTTCAGAAATTTTGAATAAAATTTTCTGGAGGTCTTAGTAAACTAGGTCATTATGATTACTCACACTCAACTTATTGCAACGATTTGCTAATAGCATTTATTCCCTATAGTATAGTTTTCCCAATCGTGGTCATTAGGGAAGTTTCATATTATTCCATCTGTTTCAAAAGAGAAGCAGCCTCCTGCATTGTAAGGTTTTTTTCCCTCATTCGTGTCACGGATTTCAGCCAAGACATCTTTTAATATCTATTATTTATCTTTTATTTTGTTATTAAGGCCTAAATTCACCTAACTTAAAATAATTTGCTTTAAACTAGAAATATCTTTTATCGTAACTTCATTTTATTTCATTAATAATATACACTAATGGAAATAAAAATCACATCACAAAGAAGGATTCGTGGTATATCGACGAAATTTGGTAAACTTGTTTATACATCTGGAAGATAACTCAGGGCGTAGCTACAGCCGCATCAATGATACAGCCTAATATGTGTAATTACATTCCTACTAACAGGGCTTTTCTGTCTAAAAAAAGGGCCCTAAAATAATTTGTATACAGGGCCCGCTCAAAACTAGCTACGCCAGTGTTCAAATTTCTCGCTAGGCGCATAAGTCTGGCACTAATTGTGCCACGTGGAGGATGTGAATCAAGTGTGCTTTAAATGTGTACTATAAAGCTCGTGAGTATTATTTGTCGTTGAGATTTGACATGGTTCGTTGACGTTAGTCCAAAATGACTTTAAGACGACAAATGACTGAGGTAATATAATAGAGCTAAAAAAGGTGGATTTTCTTTCCCCGATATTACAGAAAGACTTGGAAGAAATGTATCCTTTGTTCATGCTTTTTAGTTGGGAAGCCTCAAGAAAATTATAGCTCAATAACGCACGGGTCACCATCGATAGAGAAGACCGTAGTATTCACCACATGGCTGGGGAACAGAAATACAGTCTTTTCCGGCACCAGATGACACAGTAACAAATTAATCGTTTGAGAAATAGCTCCCTGATAGACGCCCTGATGCGTTCATACCATTAGCTCTAAGTCATTGACATCTGTGATTTCAGTGATGTCACTCTAGAGATCATTGTAGCGTGGAATGGCAATGTGTTGTGTTCTCCGATCAAATCTGTTTCTATCTTGGTGACAGTGATGCAGTAGCGTAACGAAGAATATTAGGGCCCCCACGTAAAGTCAGGTTTGGGGCTCTAGAATCTTGCACACCCCCTCGCGATGTGGGGGTTGTGTAATGTACGTTACGCCATTGCAGTGATGGCTGTATATTGATTAGAAGAAGGGCAGCTCAACGCCTGCAAACAAACTTTCTGCCACATAGATACACTGGACCTGTAACTACTCGAGGTTAATTCCCACACCCCGACAGCAAACTTGTACGTCAATCTGGCTATTAAAACTTTTGCACTGCGATTTATAAATATCATTCAAAGGGATTTTCCAATTGGAATAACATTCTTCCTCATTCCCTGTTGTATCCCATCCTGCTCTAGAGAGTGTCAACATGTTACGTTGGCCTGCTAGATCACCAGATTTTTCTCCAATCGGGCATCATTGGGGCATCATTGGACAATGACAGCTTGATCCACAACCAGAATTAAGCAACCTTTATACTGACCGACCAAGAGCAACCGGCAGGCAATTATTCGTTATCTGTACGACACATGGTATGCGCATTTGCAGGCTTACATTTAAAATTGTGGCAGTTACACCGGTTTTTATTGTAGCCTCATTTCACATTTGATATGGCTCTTCTCGCGCTTACTTTAACCAGTGATCTTGAAACTTTATTCAATCAAATATGTTACTTATACAAATGTATTACCGAAGTTTCATTAGTCGACAATATTTTTTTCCTTGGTGTTGGAATTTTTTTTCCATGAGTGTAAAATGTACCCGAGAGTATTTAAGCACGGCTGGGAACTAGAAACAAACTTGTTTGACTTGAATAGTATTCATTTGTTCAAAATAAAATTGGGGGGGGGGGAGGGAATCCGCATGTGAAAATTTGTTTAGACTGTAATAATACAGATATACGGAAAAATGATGGCTAGGGCTGCTACTGGACTCAAATACGGGTTGCAATATCGGTTCAAGATCTTTTTGTTGCACGTTGAATTTATAAATGGAATCCATCAAGCATGGGGCCCTGCTGGCGGGGGGGGGGGCTCCTGGCGGCCGCCAGGTCTGCCACCCGCTTAATCCGCCTCTGCAACTAATACATACGGAATGCTATTGAACTTCTGAGTACAGTGAACCCCGTTTAAAATGTTACGCTTAAAATACAGTTTCTCTTTAATAAGATTTGAAAATCCGCTTACAACCTGACTTCTTAGAGCACAATTTAACTTAAACCTAGCTTAGTTTTCCGTGAAACATGCTTGAATTTTTTAAAAACGAAATTAAATGTGAAAGAAATTGTGGAACAACATGAATTTTTACAGGAAAAAAACACTGATACTGAAAATCTAGAGCTGTAGTTGATAATGACAACCAAAAAAAGTGTTGGGTTTCTTTCTAATTACCGTCATGCATATCGTTCATCTTATTATTGATACATATTTTGACTTTCGGCATATTACTATTGTACAGCACTACTAAAAAGAACTTTTACCATATCGGAAATTTCTAATTTGTGTTTGTATATCGTATAAAAATACCAACAAGAATCTTTAAATTCATGAGAATTGGATAAACATTTTGTTCACGGAGTTCACTTTTTAAATTTATGTTTTTCTTTGTGTTTAATATATATGTGATAGTTTGAGATACAATAATTTGTCGATCACACAAGTTATTGCAACTATAAAACTAAACTAATTAACAATAAAAATCTGTTATGTTTCTTTAATTTTTAGAGCCTCACTCCTTTTTTGCACTCTTTGTTTCGATAACATGGATTCTCATAACAGGTTGTATTGTTGCAAATCGGATGCCAAAATTTACTCAGTAAATTGCCCGATTATTTCCACGTTTTAACTCAAAATGAATAGCAATAATTATTTTATCTTTTCACAGATTTTACCTATGTAACCACTCTAAGGTTGCTGTACAGCACAAACATATGTAAAATTTAATACACTCAACTGATTAAAGAACCCAAGGAATAATTACATTCGTGTTACACTCTTCATTTATCATGAAAACTCTCTCATCTCTAAAAGAAAGAACAAAAGCAGGGACTGGACACCGATGCCTCTTAGACAGGTCCATTAGATGTCATTTCATCTTCTCACTTTGAGTTTATTGCATCAGAGTGAAAAAATATTACACACACAAATTATATTGCCCAAACACGTAGAGGCCCAAAAATATTTTCGGAGATCTCGTGATGAATAAATGAACGAATGAGCGAGTCGCTTTTCACCTTTTACATACATAAACTTTTCAGCATGAAAAGTGACGCACCAAAAAGGATTTTTGGGAATTGGACGAAATTGTGTTTGTACATACCTTACGGTATAGTAGGATATTTGACTTTTGGCGACCAGTGATTAACTTACTGGAGCATCCGGATGGGGTATAAAAAAGAAAACTTTCTAATGTTAAGGTATAACTTCCATGCTAATGATTCCGTCGATTCACGTGTACTGTACATATACCTCTAGAAAGATTCATGAACCTTACAAGCAGATGCCACCATTTAGAAGAAGACCTACAATGGGACCAAAGGGTGGTCAAATTGCAGGTTTGCTAGATTTTTGTGTCGGAGCAATGATACCATTCGACGATATTGAAAGGAAAAGATAAACCGTGGCCATACAGAGCATCAAAAAGTAGCGATCGACCGAGAATGACGAAAAAAGGCGATCGATCATCCGATTGGTGTTCAGACACCTTCCTGCATCTTTATTAAGATCCAATGGGTAATCGGACACTAAAAACTTCAATGACTATCGATAGACGATTTAATGAATTGAAGCTAAGATCACGGAGGTCATTGCGTCAGCTGCTCCTCACCGCTGCAAAACATCAAGCGCGTTTGCAGTGGTACCGGATGCATTCGACTTGGATGCTCGCAGACAGGAGTAAAAATGCTTTCAGCTATGAGTTCGACTTCGGAATGAGCCCCGTTGACCAACAAATGCGTATTTAAAGATGTTTAGGACAAAAATGGTATATTCCCGCTGCACAACCCGTCAACCAGGAGCTATTGCACAGGGTGCAATTTCACTTGATAGCTGGACTCGTTTCGATTACAACCGTGACACCCTTAGGGCACGAGGAAATGTCAACAAAATTAAACTTACCATAGAGTGTGGCCCTTCCCTTCTCTGACTCCTGAGTTTACATTTTAACAGGATAATACCCGGCCACATACAGCACGCCTTTCTACTGCTTGTCTTGGTTCTTCTCCATCAAACCCAGCGTGATCTCCAAATCTCTCTCCGATACAGCACATATGGACTTTTATGAGCAGATGTCTCCGACCATCGTTGGATCATGTCAATCTAACTCAGTGCTTTTCAAACATTCAACATTTGCGACCCAATTTTCAATCATAATTTTCATCGCGCCCATCTCCCCACAATAACAATGTGTTGATTATATTGATAATGCACTTTGACACTGAAGCTACAATACGACTTTAATGATAAACCGCACAAATCATCAAGATACCGTACAATTCGGCATATAACGCGCATCTACACTTTCAAGCTGCAATTTTTAACTCTTAGGTATATTTGCCGTATAGCACGCACCTTTTTTTTTTTTTTTTTAACAAAGAAACCTAAAATATCCGAGCGCAATGATCTTATGTTTTGCAATCATTTATTCGAGGTAATATTCCAAGCCTTAGAAAATAAACAATAGTTTTAAAAAAATTGAAAAACACGCTTTCATGGTTAATCGAGCTAAAATGTAAAAAAATTCTTAATATAAGAATTAAAATGATTAAGGCGTTGTGGTACCCTAAAAATCATAAAACTATCAAAATTATTTTGTTGGCTTATTTGATACCTCGAAACTTTATAAACATGCCTGAAAAGTTTCAAAGCCTTACCTTCATTTTTTATCAGGTTATGGAGCAATATTTGATGTTGGGCAGCAACTGCCACGCCCAATTTTCAGATTATCTGCTAGAAAAGAGCCTGATAAAAAAATAATTAATTATTTTTCTACCGCGAGTAAATGAGACTGACATTATATATGCAGTGACAAATCATTTCAAGAAAGAATTGTGCAATTCATGTAAAAATTATAGTTTGTGAATTGTTTATTGGAAGAGCAAATGGATTTGGTCAAGATTTAAAAGTTGTGCATGCTTTTTATGATATTATTATGAACTAGCTTTTACCCGCGGCTCCGCTCGCGTTGATGTCTTTAAATAACTGTCAAAGTCGTTATCATTATCATTAGAAAGTAAATAATATAATACGGTAATTTTTTTTATTGCTTGACTGGAACCAATAAAATTTAAAATGTCTAAAATTGAGCTTAGTTTAAAAAAACTGAAAACGTAATTTATTATAATAATTAACAACAAATATTCAATAACTTAAACTATTAATATTTTTAAAAATCGAAAGTATCTACGTTTAATATATAATTCCTCTTTAAAAGGACTCAAAACAGAATATTATTCCGAGAGAGAGAGAGAGAGATGCTACGGTATACCATATTATATATTCTTCCGTCAGTTGCAAATATGTGAAGATTTGGGCATTGGACACACCGATCAGGCTACATATAGTTGGCCATGGGAAAAACATTGCTTTTCCAAATGCACCCCTGCTACCTGAAATGTTAGTTTTGTTAATAGCAACAGTAAAATTGGAAATTGAACTCGTTTGAATTGAAACGCTAGGTCAGTGGGGATACTTGGAATTCGAGGTATGATAACACTATCCCTTTTCATGACATATGTTCAAATATTGGCATCAAGTATATTCTGCATCAGTTTTGTGATCCAAAGCTTCGTTTCTTTACATAGTCGAGGAGCATCGAGATTTTGCATAACTGGTACATTTAGTTTTAATTGAAGTTCATGTGAGGGTACACCCGAAAGTTCAAGTGAATTTAAGAACTCCGTGGGATATGAAGTATTTTGTTCTTTATCCATGATTGTATTCATTGATAAATATTTCTTCAATCCCCCCACTCCCCCACACGTCATTTAAATTTTCAATGTTGATTTTATGGACAATGTCATTGTTAGGCGCCAATACTGATCTTGCGCGCAACCACTGATCCCAATTTAAATTTTTTTGCAAGCCCGGGTAAAATTGAGAAATAAGATTTACATTATTTTCTTCTACATTACAATATTCTCTGAAAGTAAAATATAACCTCGAGTATTTGCGTCCAAACATTCATAACTGATTTTCAATTGCTTCTGTGCATAATGTTCCGAATCTACGTCATTATGAGGATGCACTCTCGTATTCGTTTTCAGGCTGAATTTTTCAACTTTTCCCCGTAAACTTGAATCCACCAGCCAATATATAATAAAGCTACCATTCCTCCTATAATTACTGTACTATCTCGTAAATCCTGAAGAGTCCGATTTAACGCTTCTATAGATTTCTTGTGAGACATCGTTTGAGAGCTATTTTTTCTGAAATTTCAGATGAGTGAATCTTCAAATGCAAGATTAAGCGATATTTTTAAAACGGAATGTGCAGTACGACTGTTGGTCAGTAAAATCGCGGCTATACCAGAAGAAGCCATAGCAACTCTATCTTCTGTGTTTTTCTGATGGTCATTAATAATAAGTTTAGCAAAATCGTTTTTCCGGTTCCTCCAGGGGTGTCGAGAAAAAAGAGTGCACCACTGCCGTATTCTATTTTGCGTAACACTTGTTGGAAAACGTGACTTTGTTCTGGAGTTAATTCAGGGATAAATTCTGTTACTATATGTTGCAATGCTATAAAATCGTAGTTTAATTCTCAAGTAATTTCATTATTGAAGCCATTTCCGTCCACACGTCTAGGGCTAATCATTCCAAAATCATGTAGCTTCTTCCTAACCATTCTGAAAAACTTTATTGCGTTTCGTTGTAGGTGTGTTCATTGAAAGGCATATTTGGTTGTTTTTCGTCGCAAAATATCTTCCGCCATGTACTTATTCCAAAAGGTTTGAGGATTAGAAAGACTGAAGATGAAATAAGTATTGCGTAAAGCTCCCTAATTTTATTCGGCGAGTGACATTGTATGGATGCCTCCATAGTATATCTTCAAAGTAATGCCTCCATGTAAAATATCTAGGTTCAGTATAAGTGAAAAATTTTGTGCAAAATATGAATATTGTATAATTAGGTTAAAAAAATTCAAAGTAATAAATACTTTCAAAACTAATCAAAGTAATCGATACTTTTTATGAAACTGTTAATTAATATTACCGTAGAATTTTCAATATCACACGCGCGCAATTCGCTAAAACGTTATTTTGTTTTCCTCTTTAAAAAGTGGGAGAAAATTTGCATTACAATATCTGGGATTGTCGGAATAGAGAACTTCTTAGCCAACTTGGCGATATTTCTCAAAGTTTGAGTTTGACATTTAACAATCGTAACTTAATAAACGTTAGACGTTTAATAAAAAACCATTTAAAAAATTGCTTTTTGTAAAGATGTTAAATTACACTATGTTTCAGTTATTTGTTACAAATGTGAGAAAATGTGGAATGGGAATTTGCATTATTGACCAAATGCATAATTTTGAGCCAACTTGGCGGGAAGTAAGCAACGTCAATGTTTTACCCGCATAGTTCCCGTTCCCGTAGGAATATGGAGATAAAATATATCTTATGTTACTCGCTGATAATGTAGCTTTCCATTGGTGAAAGAATTTTTAAAATCGGACCAGAAGTTCCGAGATTAGCCGGAACAGACAGACAGACAAAAATTTTAAAAATTGATTTTTTGATATAAGTACCGTATATACCTTAAAATGCATTTAGTAAAAAGCTGCTAATTTGAAATTACAAACAGACACTTCAATTTTATTTATTTGTATAGATTGACTGGTGAATTCACGCTTATGGGGAAACATTGAAAAATTCAGCCTGAAAACGAATATGAGAGTGCATCTTCATAATAACGTAGATTCGGAACATTATGCAGAGACTCAATTGAAAATAGGTTATGGATGTTTGGAAGCAAATGCTGGAGGTTATATTTTACTTTAGAAGAATTTTGCAATGTAGAAGAAAATTTTATTGCTCAAATTTACCTGGGCTTGCAACAAAATTTATATTGGGATCAGTGGCTGCGCGCAAGATCAATATTAGCGCAATCAATTGAAACTAAATGTACCAGTTATGCAAAATCTTGATGCTCCTCGACTATGTAAAGGAACGAGGCTTTGGATCACAAAACTGATGCAGAATACACTTGGTGCCAATATTTGGTTATATGTCATGAAAAGGGATAGTGTTATCATACCTCGAATTCCAAGTATCCCCACTAACCTACCGTTTCAATTCAAACAAGTTCAATTTCCAGTTTTACTGTTGCAATTAATAAAGCGAACATTTCAGGTAGCAGGGGAGCATTTGGAAAAGCAATGTTTTTCCCATGGCCAACTATATGTAGCATCTTAGACTAATATTCTGTTTTGTGTTCTTTTAAAGAGGAATTATATATTAAACGTAGATACTTTCGATTTTTAAAAATATTAATAATTTAAGTTATTGAATATTTGTTGTTAATTATTATAATAAATTACGTTTTCAGTTTTTTTAAACTAAGCTCAATTTTAGAATTTTTAAATTTTATTGGTTCCAGTCAGGCAATAAAAAAATTACCATATTATATTACCATATGATAATAATTACGACTTTGACAGTTATTTAAAGACATCAACGCGAGCGGAGCCGCGGGTAAGAGCTAGTACTTAATAAAATTTTACGTTATATATATATAGGACTATCAACAATCGAAAATATCTCAAGAGCTTTGGGGGAGCACAAGGACACCCCCCTTGTGGTTGCGCCACTGATCCCATTGCACATAATCGAAGTGATATTATCTTGGTCAGTAATGTCACTTACTCCTAACTGTTCTGCAAGCTCTTTTTGAAAAGGGCCACTTTTCAGTTTTTGCACCCTAGGCACGAGGCAGGTGCCTAGGGCGCAAAAGATTTGAGGGTGGAAAACGAGAAAAAAATTAATATTACAGTGCCTACCGGGTCACGAGAGAAACATTTCGGCCCTTATACGAGTAAAGACAGTAAATGAGGTCTGCAATGGAAAGTTAAAAGTTTAGAAGTTTGATGTTGCTATGAACTCATGAGATATCACCATGGAAATCGATTGCAATGATGTTATTAATGATTTTGTAGAGATCAAAGCTCGAAGAAAATCTTTGTTATACCAGTATAATGACAGTGACTCAACAAAAAATAAGGATGCCTAAAATGATTATTACCAAGTTGAAAACAATTCATATAATAATGTATACTTCATGCCAGCGGTTCTTAAACTTTCGATCACCGCGGACCTTCTTTATGTATCAGAGTGACATCGAGGACCCCAAGATTTTGATCATTCCTCCCCGACTTAATATTCTTGATCAAAATACAAGTTCTGGTAGAGTTTCTTCATGGGGACTATTTAGTAATCTAGTCTAGTATGGCACATCTTTCTATTTTTCCACGAGCCTTTTCAGTCTTTAAAAGAGGGAAATCTCAACGTTGCATGAAAGACTCCGCGGACCCTTAGAGAGGCACTGTGGACCCCCGAAAATCCGAGGACCACAGTTTAAGAACAACTGCTTCTATTCTGTAATTACAAACGATTTTATTAATTTACTGCTCTAATTTACAAAATTGTGGATAGGTGGTCCATGATGCCATAAGGTAAGAAATGAACAAGAGTGGCCAAATCATGCCATTATCTTTTCCTTGCAGTTGTCAGCTTAGAACACGGATGGTTCGTAGACGGTGGATAATGAAAAGGTTCTCCAAAGAGCAAAAACAAAGCAAGGGAAAATCTCTCCCAAGCCAAAAGCGGCAAGGTAAGAACTGAAGGAGGGGGTGCTCTAGAAATAGGGGGGGGGTAAATATTTAAAGTGCTTATACGTAGAATGGTTAATGGAGTTTCTGTTTCGTTGTGGAAACTTAACCTCCTATCATGAAGATTTGGGTGTAGCTTTGATTGGCTTTACCTTAGCCCAGTACTGCAGAATATTATTAAGAATAAAAAAAATTTTTTTTATAATTATTAATTAATTTAATTAATTAATTAATCAATACTAATATTTATAATGTTAGAATGATATGATTGTGAAAAGAAAAATTTAATTGAAGGTAGTTTTGAGAGTAATTAAATTTGGGTGTGAGGGATATGAAATTTAAGTGGAGAAAAACTTTTAAAGTATTCCTGCACTATGCGCATCGGGGGGCCGAGTGCGTTTGTGTGGGGAGTTAATCATTTTAATGAGAGTGGCTAGCGGGATGGCCCGTCTAGTCAGAGTAGGTGCGCTGAGTGCGAGTTGCCTGAAAACGAGGGTTTTTGAAATACTTTGCGTGAAACGGCGCCGGCCAATCGGGTTGCAGCGTCTCAGAGGTGGGAGGGGCTTCTGGGTGAAAAGTTGGGAGTAGAATTTGGAAGTAAATTTCTTAGCAGAGGATGTTTCTAGGTCTATTTATGAGAGGGTTCAGGGGATATTTATCAATTCTTTGGATTGCTCTATTGTCGTGGGTGTAAATGTTATTAAAAAATTTGATGGTGATCTTTCTTGATTACCTCTCTGAGGGTTTTAAGGTTTAGAGAAAATCTGATGCATTCGTTTCGGATGTACCAATCAGCTTTTGTGATGGTACGGATAATTATATTTTGAGCTCTTTCGATGATGTTAATATTCGAGTAGACTGCATTACCTCAGTTGGGCAGGCGTAGATGAGGGTGGGTCTGAGAATTTGAGTATAAATGAGCATTTTGTTTTTGAGAGATAAGAAAGATTTCCGGGAAATCAGTGGGTAGATTTTAGCCACGGAAATTCTGAAATTTTTACGTAGTCGTGTGATGTGTTGTTTAAAAGTGAGTCTTTTATCTAGAATGACACCAAGGTACTTGGTGTTTTGAGACCAGGGTATGTGGGTGTTATGTAAAAACAAGTCTGGTGGTTTCTTTCTGATGTGACGAGAAAAGAAGACGGCCTCCGTTTTGCCTACATTAAGGGCAATTTTCCAGGTGGAGAACCAATCTTCTAGTCTGGCTAGGTGTTTGTGTAGTGCGTGGGTGATTATTTTTAAATCACTGTTCTGTACCAGGATTGCCGTGTCGTCGGCGTACACGCAGATTGTAGAGAAGCTTGTCCTAGGGATATCATTGACATATATATTAAAAAGTGTGGGCGAGAGGAGGGCCCCTTGCGGGACTCCCGCGTTGATATTTTTCAGGGATGAATAGGAATGGTTAACGAGGACTGCAAAATTTCTGTTATTTAGGAAGGAGTTAATTAATTTAATTAAGTATGGTGGGGGGTGTTAGTTCTGAAAAGTGCTTGAAGCGCTGGGGAAGCGCTTGTTCTCGAGTTTTACGCGAACTTTCATCCAGTAAAATTTTATTTTCTTCTTCGAATTTCTTACTGCATCTGGACGCGGATTGTCCCCATGAATAAAATTTCCTACGCTTCAAAAGAAGAAAAAGAAAAACATTTTTTTTTTTCGATTTTTCCTTGCAAATCCATTTTTTTACTGTTAATTGACTTACACAGAACATTCACCCTAAGTCGAATCAACCAATTCGAAAGCTTGAGTAGCACATTTTCATTTGAAAACAGAATAGAATGCAATGACGTAAACATCCAATTTAAAATTGATGCACACATAATGGCAGTTTATAAATGACTGAAATTTATGTCAAAAACAACAATGACTAAGCCACATGTATCTAAAATAACGGGCGAATCGGATGTTAAACTATGTTCTTTCTTTCTCTCTACCTACCTACGTAGTTAGATAGATGGAAAGATTGATTTGATTTTTCTTGTGTCATTTGAATAAATTACACAATGTATTTATTTTTGGGCTTACTTTATCCTTATTTCCTTTGTTTATAATAGATTTCTAACTAAATACGATAAATTTCATTCTATTCTGTCTTTTATTTGCATCTTGTTTAAAGAAATTACTATTATTCTTAACTAATGCACACCAGAATAGACGAGATCAGGTGGCATAAGAAGCAACACCACCACCACCAGAATAAAATCTTAACATCACATTACGTATTCCTTTCTTAAAAGATTGTTGATAAAGCCACACATGAACTATGTATTGAAAATGGAAAATACATACAATTATGTTATAATAATAATTTCTGCCTTTTAAATGCCTCTTTGCAAATTATAAACACTTTTCAAACATTGTTGGTGATGCTTCGATAAATCACACACAATAACATAAAATAAATTCTTTTATTCCAGGAAATTTAGACCCTCTTTTGAAATCTTCATTTGTTTCCCCTTTCAAATGAAGTTTTGAAAGGGAAAATAAGAAAGGTAAAATAAAAAAAATAAAATTAACTGTGCAATATGTGATTGGTCCCTCAGTCCGAAACCCCGCCTCCTTTGCGCAAACGCGAAATCAGTTACGTCGTCCACGCGCAGCGTCATCATTTCGCCCTTCGGTCGCCATCTGCGTCGCGATATTGACGTCATGATGTCGTCACATGAAGTGCGATCGAAACTTATTCATAAATATGCTGTCCCCTTTTGCTTGTTGATCAAACAGCGAAGAGAGCATTGCAATGAAACGAATTATTTTTAAGTCTTCCTCTGCATTAAAGTGAAGTTCGTTTGGCTTCAGGTACGGAAAGGCATTTTACCGCTTGGCTCGGTTTGACAAGGTGAGAATATTAATCATGTGTTTTTTGTTTGTTTATTTGAGAGACAGGGGATGTTGACACTGTAAGTCGTCTAAAAGCCTAAGTTTGCTTTTGGATTGATTCTGTGCGAATGTTATGGTTGTTTTATGAGAGATTTGTGAATTATGTGTACATGCTTGTTTTTTTGTGTATATATGTTTATATACAATGCTATATGTTTAATAATGCTAAAATAGGGGAATTATTTTTTTTTTTAATTTAAAGTGGTTGTGTTATTTTGAAAAATTCGAATATGCATTAAAATTTTTTACTTTTTACTTTTTTTTTGTTTGGTTTTTTAAAAATATTATAATATTTAACCAAAACATCTTTCAAACATAACATTTTGGTTAAATATTATAATTTTATCCTTTTTTTATGTATTTTCAAAATAGTTTTTTTTATTTAAAAAAAAATAATTTTCATGATATTTTTTAATAATTTTTTTAAAAAATCAATCTAAAAAAATTTTTTTTAGGTATTTTTATTTTTAAACAACAAAAATGGTGGTTTCAATTATACTCTTGCAAATAATTTTTAAAAAGAATAACTTTATTACATTCACACTACATAAAATGAAATATATTCTGTCAACAGTTTATATATAACAAGCTTAAATTGATCTGTAATATACTCATTTAGAGTTTAAAAAATTGTTGAAACTTTCAATGATATGAAAATTAATCTATTGATTTCCCCCTTTCATCATATATTTTTCACAAAAAATGAATAAATAAAATAATAATTTTAATGAGAAAACCATTGAAAGTATAAATAGAATAAATAATCATACCACTTATATAAAAATTTTGTTTAACGTATCATTCATATGAAATTAAACTCGCAATAAATATAGTTTTTTTTTCTCCACAAATCATGTTTTTATATTTCATCTATCAAGCCAGTGTTTTTGGAAAATCCTTTATTTCAATTAATTTAAGAAAAATATTTGTTAAAGCTGTATTTATTTAATGAGATTATATGCTTAAATACAATTAAAATGAAATTTTTCTTATAAAAAAAGTTAAAACTATTATCAGAGATTTTCCCTTATATAGAATAATTACCATAATAGAAAGCTTTATAGAAAATAAGGAACGAATTTATCTTAATTTCAAAAACTTTCTATTTGAAAAAAAAAAAAAAAACCGCCATTTTTCTTTTAATTGTATAGAGCGCATCTTTATCAGTGACATTTACCTTACTTTCTTTCTTCACTTCATCTCCTTGTCATTTACCTAGCAAATCGTGACGCAAATTCTTAAGCAACGTTTACAAAAGAATAATACTAATAATCTTGAACGTTATCAGAAAAAGTGATGAAACCATGAAATGCAATTGAATGATTTTGTAATGGAATGTTAAGAAATTTAAAATCAAATCCAAACTTGATTTCTCGACAGATAGCAACAATTCCTCAATTTATTTTAATTTGATATTGAATTAATATATAAAAAAAGTTTTAGATATTTATATATTAACACTTTTTGAATCTTTTACCTGCATTTCTAGACAAATGATTAATTATTTTTTAAACAAAGTGAATTCCAAACAAAGAAAATCGTTTGCATTATCATATTCACAAATTTTAACCAAGTTAATAAAATTCATTTTATTTCCAATCCAAATATTTTTGGAAAAATTTGTCACTTTTAATATTTTTATTTCTAGAGACTACAAGAGAATCAGTTTAAAGAAAATAATGTAGATAAATAGATGTAATAATGCACCAGAACAAAAATTTATTTTAATGCTATGTACTTCATTTGATATTTTTTTGAGACATTTTCTTTGAGAATACTATCACAAAAAAACCTTGGATGTAATTTTAATTAATTTAAGTAATGCTTCGAACATAACGAAAGGGGTATTGTAAAGTTTTAAATTATTACTAAAATAATTAAAATGGAAACTTAGTTTTTGTTTATTATTCTCGCGACTCCTCTACATAATCATCATTCAGAGTTATACTTATCTCCCAGTGACTTTCTTGATTTTTCGAAGACCATCCTTGTAAAACTCAGCAGATTGCGTCGAAAATCATATTTTCAATTCTCGAATGAATAAATTTGTGTTGCCAAATGTCTGACTTGACAAAGGCTTTTTTCAAATAATGAGAGAAAGAAAAAGTCGTTTGGAGAGCGAGATCGGGAGAATATGACGGATTTGGTAAAATTTAAAAGTTCTGTGCCTTCGATTCATCATGTGGTCGAGAAGAATGAGAAGGTGCATTGGGCAAGAAAAGACACATTCTTATTGATCATTACCTCTCGTTTCATAATCAGAATACTGGCGCAGCTAGTCTTAAGTGGGCTATGTATTAAATTATGTGTGTAACTATGTATGTACTATGTATGTTACAATGTGTGTAAATTTCTCTTCAGGAAAAAGTTGCTTGGCGTTTCTTTCAGACTCAAAGATCGTGGTAGTTCAGGGGTGATGGTCACGAACTCATGGCCGGCGTTGTCGAGTTGAGGATTTGAGTTCTTGTGCCACTGAAGATCTGTGTATACAGGCTGATGCAAGTTAAATTTGTCGAGGTTCAAAGTCCTCCAGTTAACGTGGGGTGGAAGTCTGGTTAGAGGGTGCCAGCTCAGGTTCGTCACCTGACCGAGGTTCAAAATTACGAGGTCCGTCGCCAAAAGCCCTCGTGTTGCTTCCCAATGGAACGTAAATTTAAAAAAAATTAAAAAATCAATCTTCTCGAATCCAATTGAAAGACATAACTTCATAATGCTATCTAACTATGTCTTTCCAACGCACATCCCTAGTATATGAAATGTATTTTTCAATTCCTACTATTAGCTCACACTCTCTCTATATTTATCTTGTTCAAATTTTCAATCGTTAATAAAATGCATTTTAAAGCACTGAATTGAGCTGAAATTTTATATACACGCATATTTTGGATGACAATACAGTAATTTAATTATAATTAATAAATTTTTTTTGATTAAAACTTATTATTCAAAGAATTACAAATACAGCCATGATGGCATCATTTTTGGCGACATGTATCAAAACTTAAAAAGGTTTTTTCTCACATTTTGAAGCGCTCATTTGAGCTGAAATTTTCTAAACACTATTGTTTTGGGTAACAATACGATATTTTAATTATAACTAATTAAAATTAATTATTTAAAGAATTACAGATACAACCACGTTGGCTTCATTTTTAGCGACTTGGGTCAAAACTTTAAAAGATTTTTTTCATCACGTTTCAAAGCATTCAGTTGAAATGTAATTTTACATACACGATTATTTTGCATGTGTCAATACGATACTTTAATGATAATTAATAAAAATTAATTGCCCCTTTAATGTTGTGATTCTGTCATATGTATATACATATTTAATTTAATTATAACTACCTAATAAAGAGTAACCAAAATAATTTTTTTTTGATTATCTAAGTAGGAATTGACTTAAAAAACTTTTTTTTATATTACTTGTTGATGTTTAATACACAACGAACAAACAATTTAATCTTGTTCAACTTACGAATGGGAAGACAGCTTCTCATGAAAACGTCATTTTCAATCGATAACATCTGACCAAAATAGGGCATTTAGAACTAACACGCATCTGCGATTTTACGTTAAGTCGGAAGGATGCGTTTTTATTTTCGAAATAGAATACTAAATCGTAGATTAATTTTATTGTTTTATTACTTTACTTTTGTCATCCAGTTAACTGTGGCGCTCCCATTTGAGAGCGTGGAACTATGTGGGTCATGGATTGAGTACATTTGTCAATCACAGATAAGTGTCGATGTTAAAATATTGGATCGAAAAGATGGATTTATTTTATAAAATTACCCTAGGCTCCACCCCTGAGGTCCCTCCAGCTGTTGGTCACTTAGTCTAAAAATAATAAATTAATTTAATTATAAAGTACTTTTTTTAGCTCGCTGTAGTGGGTTCATGATACAGACCGTCCTTCTGACCGTAATTTTTTTTATGGATACCGATGAATTTTAATGACCGTCAAAATTCCCGGACTGAAAGATCTAAACACACACTAATTTACTTTCTTCTTTACTGAGAAAATATTTTCTACCTGTTTTGCCTCTAAGGAAGATCTGGAATAGATGCTGTAGGACAGTGGCCTTCAAACTTTTTCAACTCACGGAACCCCCAGAACTAGAAAGTGTTTTCGTAGAACCCCATTCCATACACATACTTCGAAGAATATAGCTCAAAATAATATTTAAAGTAGTTCAACATGTTACAGGCACTTTATGTAAAGGAAATTAAAAAAAGGTATTGCATTTATTATTAAAAAACTATAATCTAGTTTTTTTAAAATATAATTTACTTTAAAGGGAAAAGTTACCTAAACTAAACTCAGAGGCGCAACAGCCCATGAGGGCCAAGACCTACTGTGCCCATCTCAGTATACGTGACCATTGGGCGCTGAGGTGCATGAGCAGATGTTCCGATCAGGTGGTCAGCCTGAAGCGAAGCCCCCATTGTTTAGTCCCCAAGTAAGCTTGGTTCTCATTTATCGACCCACTGAAGGGATGAAAGGCTGAGTTGACCTTGCCCAGCTCGAGGATAGAACCCCGAACTTGTGGTGTGGAAGCGCGTCACGTTACCACTCGACCACTGGGCCTTAAAGTTATCTACCCTTGCATTATATTTGGTAAATGGGATATGTTCTGGTATTTCTTACACGCACTGTCGAAGTCTAGGGCTATTGAGATTAAATGCAATCGCATTACACATTCTGAGTATAATTTGTTTTTATACTTTGTTATTGTAGCCACTCACGTTGAGAAATATATTTCACTTAAACACGATGTTCTGAATGGCATTAAAATGTTTATAGCTGTGTGAGAAATCTTGTATTTTGTATGAATTTGCAACCTAAAATTTAGAAGCTGTTCTTGCTTACATTTAGGTTTTAACATCACCTCTGTTGATATGTTTCTCCCTTTCCTTCATTATAGGTGTTGTTTTCGACAAATATAAAAAGATGCATTTTCCATAAGAAAACTATTTAGTTTTGCAAGACATAATGCTAACTAAAGAGTATAAAATCATCTCGTATTACCCAAAATAGTAAACAATAGAATATTCACAATCTAGCAAGATGTATATATATAAAGCAAACGTATTTTAATATTCTTCTATTATGTTATAATAAAAGTGTTGCAAACTAAAGTTATTATACAATATCAATAAAGTTTTCAGTTTTAATGAATAGGATGAGCTTTAGATACTTGTAACTATACACAAATACATCTGAATGTATTTTACGTTTCTCAATTTTTTTATTGTGACTCGTGGAACTCCTGGGTATGTCTTGGGGAACCCCAGGATTCCGTGGAACACAGTTTGAAGACTACTGCTGTAGGGTGATCACAGTCCTCTCACCAGAAACCATCCTCCTTCCCACCCCAGTAAAATAACTATTCTTTAGGCCGCACGACATTGGACCATTACTCTACTACACAAACAATTAGCATTTACACCATTTGATAGCTAGGTAACATAGGGCCAGCAGTTATCAATGGGCTCAGCACCTGGTCGACTTCATGCCTTTGTCCCATGGCTTATCACACCTGAAGGAACCTTATTATAAACCACCTTTCCGACTTTTGCTTTTGCCTCTTATAGGCTAACATCCATGGTAGTGACTTGGTCTATTAATTTTAGTGTTTATAGTGTTTAAGTTAACACCAGAAAATAATACAAACACACACACATTTATTTTTCTCGAGAATGGCAAGACCCTCTCTGGTCCATAACCTCGAAGTAACTGTTCGAAAACTGAATCAATTGAGTTGCCAGATACAATAAAATTTTTACAATGAAATACAGAGCCAGTCGCCACAGTACCCCTCTCCCAGTGTCCAAAACTGGTACAGGAGGTCTTACAACAATCAGGTTGGCATGTATCTTTGTGGAAAATGCACTCGGCGACCGGATCGGATGGTTTGGGTAGCTGGAATTTCTTGTGGTTTGGGAATAAAAGATGATTTGTTTTTGATTCTATTGTGTCAGACAACATGAATGCAGGTTTGACTCTATCGATAGAAACACAAATTTCTTTGCCTTGTCGCTGCAGGGTTATGAGTTTTTTAGATCGTTTAACTACAGCGAAAGGTCCATCACGTCCGGGTCACCATTGTGGTAGTGACTTGGTCTATTAATTTAAGTGTTAACACCAGAGAATAATACAAAACACACTTTTATTTTTCTCGAGAACGGCAAGACCCTCTCTAGTCCCTAGCCTCGAAGTAATTGCTCGAAAACTGAACCAATAGGGTAGCCAGATACAATAAAATATATACAATTAAATACCGAGTCAGTCGCCATACATCTAAAAAGCATTATCATCGCACCTAAATAAATTCGTTTTTCGAACTTATCTGCTGTTCAGCAGGTGTACACGGAGACGCATTAGTTCAATTTAAGTTTTTCATATTTCTTATTTATTTGTTTTACTCCGGTCTGACCTTAAAATATTCTAAATATCTTGAAATTTGATAGAATATGCTTTTTTCTCAAAAATTACAATTTAAATCGCTAATAGTCCCTATTTTTTACGCATGACGAGTATTCTCGTCATGATACAAAATCCTGGAACGTCTCCATGACGAGTAAACTCGTCAATATCACAGTTACATGTATAGCTGGTTAATTAATCTGTATAAGTTTGTCATTACTTGAAATGTATTCACAAGCTTTGCGATCGTCCAAAATTTTAAGGATAGGATGTACATTTGTTTATCAACTACGCGAGTCTTATCATGCAATAGGAATAAGATAGAAGAAGAAAAGTTTTCTTAAATGGAGTTTGCTTGAAGGTCGTGTTGCATTAAATGTAATTTAATTAAGTTGCGCAAGGCAAATTGGTTGTAAGGTCACATTGAACGAGCCATTAAGAATGTGGTAAATTAAATTAGCTATTGTTTAATGAAGTTGATGTACGTTATTTCATAATGTGTTTTTAAATAAAATATTAAAATAATTGCCGGTTACTTTCAAATTTTGTACATTAATAAATTAAAATTTTTATCTTTTTATAAAGACGATATTTAGGTGTGATTTGATTCCAAAATAATTTTTTTTTTCAACAGTCTCAATGAATTCTAGATAATGAAATTCTGTTGTTGTTGTTATTGGCTGTTTCTTATTATTGAAAGATCTGGCAGATGTTAGATCAGCTCCAGAAGGCTGTTGAGCACCAAAAAAGTCTGGATTGGTTAAGTACCCCTTAAAAAGTCCGATGCCCTCCAGAATGTGATCCGGTGAAGCCGGATAGTCACAACATTTATTACAAGTAAGGTGAATTTTTCCGCCGCTATCATTGGTAAAACATTTCCGGTGGCAATGTGTTAGTCTAGCTAGAGCAGTCTGGGAGCCACGGTTATATTTGATTTCCAGCAGAGAGCCAGGGGATGTTCCTGTGTACCATTGGTGCGTAGATGGAATACACTATATTAAATTTAGTCTGGATCTTTCATTTGAGTACAGTTCTTGATAAGTAACCGAAGTTCAAGTAGCCGTTTCATTCCCATCTTTAGCCAATCTATCAGCGACCTCTTACCTCCAATGTTAACATGTGATGGCGTCCATTGGAGGTGGACGTAATGGGTCTGAGAGATCTTTCTCAGTTTGAGCAGAATAGAAACACTGGTTTCATCGTTTGTGGAGGACCCGCCATTAAGATGTTGTAATGCACTGCTGCTGTCCGATAAAATCCATAGTTCCTCAAAATCGCAATCATAAGACATGATACCATCAAACCTTACGTTAATCGCAATTATCACGCTCGAAGTTCTAATATTACTAATAATATTAGTAATACAACAGCGGTTATAAGAAATTATAGGTATCTGAGACTACTTTCGAATCTTTATTTTTCAAAAGCGTATATATGAATAATTGTTTTGATGTTTAGTGTCACTTGAAGCTTGGGGTTCTATCCTCGGTCTGAACAAGGTCGACTCAGCCTTTCATCCTTTCAGTGGGTCGATAAATGAGTACCAAGGTTGTTTGGTGACTACACACTGAGGGTTTCGCTTCAGACTGACCACCTGATTGGGACATCTGGTCATGCACCTCAGCGCCCAAAGGTCACGTATACTGAGATGGGCACAGTAGGCCTTGACCCTCATGGGCTGTTGCGCTACTAAGTTTAGGTTTGAGTGTCCCTTGAATTAGAATATACGTATACAACTGTTTTAAGAGCATTATTTCATTTATAAATTATATAAATACAATTTTTTTTTTGATAAAAAAGGGAGAGAAAAATGAGTCATTATTTTCAGAGATGAATAACATTAAAGACAGAAACCGTTTGGTGGATGACTCCAATTCAGCATGCATTAAGCTAAAATAGTAAAATCTTACAATCCTAATATGTTATGTGTCATCTAATATGCAACAACAGAAGTCCCTCTAATGTTACTTTAATTTGAATTATACGTATACAAAAACATTTAATACTTTACAATGCAAAATGTATTTTTTCATAGTACACTGCTGGTCACCGTAAATGCAACACCAAGAAAGACAAGAGATAGCACTACAAAATTTATTTTGTAGATAACATGTTGACCAAGTATCAAATGATTAAATTTATAGATTTCTGTGAAGTGTGGATCCTGCCAGAATCAGTAGCCAGAGTAGCCGCCATTGGTGGAGATCCCCGCTGCCACACGCCTCGTCATTGATTCAAAGAGACTTTGGATGCGTTTTTGGGATACAACAGACCAAGCAGCTTCCACACGTTACCAAAGTTGATCTGGTGTGGCAGCTGGGGTTGTAATCTGGGTCAATCGTTGAGCAACCATGGACCACATGTTTTCTATCGGTGAAAGACCCGGAGAGTGAGCCGGCCAGGGAAGCAATTCAATCTGGTGATTGACGAAGAACCTTTGGACAATGCGTGCCACATGTGGTCGTGCATTATCCTGTTGAAATATGGCTGCGGCAAAGCCCTGAAGGTAAGAAAGGACAACTGGCTCCAACACCTCGGAGATGTAGCGCTGGCTGTTTAAAGTACCGGCAATGCGTACTAGAGGAGTGCGAGAAAGATATCCAATACCGCCCCATACCATAATACCTGGTGCAGGACCAGTGCGGCGGTGCATAACGCAACTGTTCAGCATCCTCTCTCCACGATGTCTCCAGACTCGAATCCGACTGTCGTGGTGTTGCAGACAGGTGCGTGACTCGTCAGTAAAGACAACTTCATTCCATTCTGCCGCCCACATCCTTCTTTTATCGCACCATTGGTGGCGGAGACGTCTGTGGTTCTGCGTCAAGGGTAGACCAAGCAATGGACGTCTTGCGGACAGACCACTCTGCTGTAAACGGCGTCGAATGGTACGCGCAGACACTGAATGATGCGTTATAAACTCAATGTGCTGTGCTGTGGTTCGTGATGCGACTGAGTGATCCGTCACTGCCATGCGCATAATTTGCCTGTCCTCATGTGAAGTGGTGGACTGAGGTGGATGCAATCGACCACGTCGGTCCGTCGTACCCTCCTGCATCCAACGGTCTCATATCTGCTTTACAGTTGTTTGGTTTCGTACAACACGACTACCGATTTGCCTGACAGATAATCCACAACCTCGGTAGGCCCGTATCCTTCCTCTGTCGAACTCGGATACTTGATCAAAAGCTGATCGCTGTTTTCTACGAAGACATAACTGATCGTTTTTTGAGAAAACCACAAGAAAAACACAATTGCCGAACTTGAAATCGTCGAAATCTCCAAGCCTTAAATAGCGTTTTGAGGTGGCGCCACAGGCGTGCGTGATGTGTGTCTGCGCTGAAATTTTAATCATATATATATTTGCATATCTTCCCTCCGCTAATGCATGTAGTAAATTTCATGTTATTTGCGTGCTTCCCTCAGGGTGTTGCATTTACGGTGGCCAGCAGTGTAAATAAAGATTTTTGAGTTGTTAGTATTTAGTTTTATTATTTTCCCAATAATCACAAGTCAAAATTGTTTGGTGGCACGTCTATATCTCTTTAAATATTTCTGTAGAAAAAATGGCACGTTGATCCATAAAGGTTCGCCACCCCTGCCGTATGCACTGGCTGTAACAGAGCATAAGTTCACATAACGAATTTATTCATTTGCGATCATAATGTTTTTTAGATGTTAGTCTAAAAGGGGCAAAGTCAAAAGTCAGACAGTCGATTTGTTATAAGGTTCCTTCATGTATGGTAAGCCGTGAGACAAATGCGTAACGCCTACTAGGCGCTGAGCCGATTGATAACTGCTGGTCCGTAAGTTACCTAGATATCGAGTGGTGTAAATGCCAAATGTTTGATGTTAGAATCATGTGCTGACATTAGAGTAACGGCCCAATGCTGTGCTGCCGAAAAAAGTTATTTTATTGGGGGTAGGAAAGGTAAGGGGACTTTTTGGTATGAGGACTGTGATCACCCTACAGCACTTACTCCACAATTTCCTTTGTGTCAAGACAGGTAGAAAATATTTTGTCAGAAAGAACGAAGTAAGTTAGTGTGTGTTTATGTCTCTCAGTCCAGGAGCTTTGACAGTCACTAAAATTCATTAATATCCATAAAAACTTACGGTCGGCAGTATTTTTCGAGTAATATGTGTGTAGTATGTTTATGCTAACCAAATAAATTAGTAATAAAATTGGCAATTTTATAAAATAACCCATCTTTTCGATTCAGTACTTTAACAGCATAACCTACTATAGTAAATTGTCGTTTATCCGAACGTTTATTATCCGAAGCGTCAAATATCCGAATCAAAGTCCGGATACGTTTTTGAACAGTGCAATAGTCAACATTTGTTTCCTGTGAGGCCAAAAGTGACGGGAAAACCCAAGGTGAGGGATATTTGGGGAATTTCAGTTGTGTGATTTGGTAAACATCTGCGCGGAATATTGGGTCAGTTTGTCCCCAAGTGAGGTGGTGTATACACGCTCTTTTGTTAAGTTTTGTTGATGTAGAAATCTGGATGGCATGCGATGAAGAATACTGTGGATTTTTTTCAAATGCTAAATAATGACGAGATAGTGACTTCCGTGCTAGAAGAATCCGACCCTGTCGACGATGAAACGGATGAAGACGAGGACAACAACGAAAGTAGCAAGGGTCCATCAAATGCTGACGCGTTTTTCTGCGTTAGAGACAGCTATGGAGTGAAACGAACAACAATCAGAGTGCTGTCCTACTCAACTAATGGTGCTCAAGAGAATCAGAGACCTTGCAGTGAAAAAACGAAGGTGTACAATGGTACAGCGAAAAATAAGTGATTATTTTCCACAATCAAGGTAAAATTGCGACATTTTGCAACTATTTTGCTTTTTCTTCAAGCACGTTTTGCGCATGTGATAATTTTCAATATTAGTATAGTATCCAATATCATATACTACATGGATCGTATTCGGTTTTCGGTTATCCGAACAATCGCGTATCCAAACGGTGTCTGGTCCCAATTGATTCGGATAAACGACGTTCTACTATATGTGATTGACGTCATCGCTCGTCCACACATAATTGCGCTCTCTGAAACTGGAGTACCACAGTTAACTGGTTAAGGAGGATTTATCTTCCAACAAGACTCTGCATCTTGCCACAAAATTTAAACAGTTAAATCAAGCTGCTTTCTTCATCCACCCATTCCCTCGATTTAATATCCAAGGAGAATATGTGGTATGTGGAGCTTAATGAAGAAACCTCCTTCAGGATTTAGCACCATTCGACACAAATGAGCTCATGGAAAATGTGAAATCTGTTTGGACAACTATCAGCAAAAGTGACTGCAAGAATTTAGCATGCCAAATGGTGTACGTGACGTCATTAAGATCAAGGAAGATAGATGTTACAAAATATTAACTATTTGTTTTCCCTTTAAATGAACTACTCAATTTTTTGCGTGTCATTAGTGTTTTCTGTAATAGTTATTCTAATTTTTTTGAATCTTAGAAAAATCTCATCACAAGAAACTTAGTAATATATATTTTAATGTTATGCCATCTGCAAAATATATAAATTTGTGATGCTACACTTAAAAGTTTTCAAATATTCACATGTTTACTGAAATAAATGCACATTTAAAAATATTCCGTTATTTTAGTATTTTCAATTGGAACTGTGTATGAGAGTTGAAAATTTCACAACGGCTGTTATTGATGCAAAGGGTTAGCATAAATGATTCTTTCATTTTGAAAAGGTTTTATTTTCAAAAGTATTACACGTACACTCATAAAAGATATATGAAAATGACCGCAAAAACTCACCAAGATTATACACCCTCTACAAATATTCAATATGTGCCCTTTTGGTGACGCGACACTCATCCATATGATAATCGAGCTCATTCCATACATTTTGTAACAAAATCCTTTCAATTGTCTGCACTGCAGCACTGATAAGATCCTTGAACTCGCCTAAGGATTGCAGGGGGGTGTTACGTAAACGGTCCTTAACGTACCTCCACAGGAAGAAGTCACAGAGTGTTAACTCGAAGGATCTGGGAGTCCAGGTGAACAAAGCTAGGCCATTCTTACCAATACGCTCAATCCAGCGATACAGAAGCTCATCGTTTAGGTAGTCACGAACTGGGATGTGCCAACGAGGAGGTGTTCCGTCTTGTTGAAAGCAAAATCCCGGAAATCTGCACTGAGTTGTGAGAACAACCATTACTGCTACATATCCAGGTTACATTTGCCAGTCACAGTTTGCTCAACGAAGAAAAGCGGCTGTGACACTTAAAACAAAACATTCCTTTTTGGCTAATTTCTTTCGAGTATCACAACTGCAAATGGATTTTCCGAGCTCCAGAATTGCATTTTATAATGATTCACATTCCCGGACCCTAAATAGCAACTTGATGGCTAAATCTTCATCCTCCAATGCGCCCTGCATGTTGACGCAAAAATCTGGTTGACGAGCGTAAACTTGGTGAGCTTGTGGCCTTTTCATATATCTCTCACGTGTATAAGTGTAGTGCTTTTGAAAATATAGTCTTATCAAAATGATTAATTAAATTATTCATTCATTTCTTATCAAATGATTGAGAACGAAAATATAGTCTAATAAATGATTCATTTATTCTAGCCCTGTATAATGTAAAGAGTGTGTATAGTAATTGATTAACATTATATAATAAAATGAAAAAAATGAGGTTGCCTTATTCGTTGCACATAGGAGCGTAATTATCGCCGTATCACCCGTATCAATAATACGGGGTCTTCAAGCTTCAGGGGCCCCAGAATATGTAAGAAAAAATCTTAAAATGGGGAGAGCCCACCAAAAAGGGCTACCAAGGAATTTTGTGATACAGAACCCACTCAGGACTAGATACGCCAGGGATGGTACATCTCGTCTTGCATTCTGTTGTCCTTCTAATGTGTTCTTTTAATGATAGATATAAAAATATTGATAGAGATAAATAAAAAAGTAATAATATTCAAAAAAAATTTAAAAGTTTTATCACAGAATCAGATTTACCGAAAAGATTTCACTGGTAATTTATCAGTTATTTATCTCTTTATTATTATTTTTCTTGCATAGAACTTTTCTGAGGGATCTGTTTCGTCGGCTTAGTTATCTGCTGTACAGAAAACAATCGATATTTTTCTGAAATCGATATTTTGCTTTTAAAGTTATTACCGTTAAATTAGCAGTCTTCTATTTTTAGAGTAAATGGAACACTGGTCATCTCGACATTTTATTTTAGAAGAAATCAGACTCATTTTTTTAAAAACTATTTTCTTGAATGTATGTTGAAGCTTAAAAGTAAATACCGATAAATATAAAACTTATTTATTAAACTTAGCAGAGTTTTTATTGAGTTTCTCTGCTATATTTTTAAGGAAAAATCACGAAAATTACGATATATATCTGCAATTCATAATTAGATTTGGTAAAAGTTTGTATTTATGCGTGTTTAATACGTATTAAGTATTAAAATTGCTTTCACATCTCTTCTTTTTTCTGTTAAATACATAGACATAAAAATAAGGGGGATAGGGAGGGATAATTTTATATGAAGAACATTTTTCACATTCAGATTTTTTTTTCTTACGATGTAAAAACAAATGTATTTCAGCGCCACAAGAAATTAAATTTCGAATCACGAATGGAAAGTAAAATACTATGCTCAGGGACGCCTTAAGACATGGGCCAACTGGGCCCGGGCTCAGGGTCTCACCCAAGATGAGGGCTTTGCCTCGTTCTCGACTTGGCCTCAACCAGATCATGATCAGAATAATTTTTATCGTCATATGTTATTCTTAGACAACTGGGAATTTTGAACTTTATACCAACTGGTAACAGTAGCAGGACTAAATTATTATGTTATATACGTGTTTATGTCTAGGCTTACCACCATACACCATCATTACTCATTTAGTCGAAAATCGGCATTTGGTTGGTGCCCAGGTTTGAGAGATTGTGTGTTCTGTACGTTTATTTGTTACGGGTTAGCATTTATACGAATATTTGACAACGTTTGCCATATACTGTCTACTTAAAATTTTACAGCTAAGGAAAAAGCTGTAGGTATCCATTTTAAGCCACTGCTCCGTTCAAATGTGGTGCTGCAAAACTCGAAAATCGAAGGAAAAGCAGGAATCTCTTGATAAATTAGCGAAACTCACCGAATTTTTCATCAATACAAATTCTACGTCTATATCTTCCTCCCGTATATCCAATACTTTTTAAATTGTGGACATGGAAAAAGCAGACTATTTAAGTGTTCAAGAAGGAACAATAAGACCTACTGAAATAACTGATGAGGTTATGGATGTTTAAAATATTTTTCATTGAAAGAACAGATTCAGAGTTGTGGCCTTCGTTTATCGACGAAAATTTGCAATATTTTTGGGTTGAAAAAGGTCCTTCAGTTTGTTCCAAGAAAAATAATAATTTTGAAAAATCGACCTGTTTATACAACGAACAAATTAATAAAATAAAACTAGTAATATAAAAAAAAAATTATGCTAATTCCTACTTAGATCAGCAAAAAAAATAAATAAATAAATAAATAAATAGTTACGTTTTATTAAATAGTCACAATTAATATAAATATGTATATACATATGACAGAATGACAACATTGAGTGGCAATTAATTTTTATAAATTATCCTTAAAGTATCGTATTGTTATCCAAAACAATCGTATATATAAAATTTCATTTCAACTGAATGATTTGAAACGTGAGGGGGAAAAAAACTCTTTTTAAAGTTTTGACCCAAGTTGCTAAAAATGTAGCCAACGTGGCTGTATCTGTAATTCTTTGAATAATTAGTTTTAATCAATTAATTTTTATTAATTATAATTAAATCACTGTATTGCCATCCAAAATAAGTATGTATATAAAATTTCAGCTCAATTAAGTGCTTTAAAATGCATTTTTTTCGATTCAAAATTTAAACAAGATAAATATAGAGAGAGTGTGAGGTAATAGTAGGAATTGAACAAGATGACTTTCTATGTTGTTGTTCAAAAAAGAGTTACGTAATGGTGAGGTTGTAGACCACGGATGGCAAATATATTCTCCGTCAGAAGGCTGTTCTCTATCTTGAGAAAGTACGAGGTTCATCGCCATTAGCCCTGATGTTGCTTTATAGGGCGACATTAATATACTCTCACTCCTTATTTTGAGACGATGATAGAACAAAGCATCACGGATGGAACGATTCCATTTTCCGACTTTAAGAAATAGTTATGAAGGCTCCCCGACTTGCAAGTTGATAAGTACGAGCATTTCACTGTAAAAATATTTCGATAATTTATCATATTTAAATGCCGAATCTATCTATGTATCTATCTATCTCTCTATATGTATATAGTAAGCACTCTTTTAAAATAACTCCAAAATAAGGTAGCAAATAAGAACAACTCAACCCAGTAACACACAGACTTTTATTTATTTTTTTGTAGAATGCAATTATTGTATGCGAAAGAAAAAATATTCTGTGCTCTGCAGAAAACAACAACTCATCTTTTGTGTGATTTTTTTAGTGAGACACTCTATTAATGATTATTTTTTCTAGAAATGACTTTTTTTTATGTTTTAGTCATTTAGAATAGTCTGTATTTAAAAACAGAACACACATACAGTTTAAGACTTCCTGATGTAATTAGCTCTTGGAGTGTGTTCAAAAGCTGAAACATCTAAGATGAAACAATATAAAAAGGATCATGAAGGGTTTTTTAAATGTTTACTTCGGATGAGATGTATTAGCTTGTATGAAAATGTAATATTTTATTGTCTAGTATCAGGTAATTTCTGCCAAAATTTATCGGGAGATAATTGGAAGTTTTTGACACATTGTATCTTTTATCCACTTTGTTGTCGCTTTTGAAAGCGGAGGATATTTTTTCAAGACATATACAAATTGGGTCAAGATGTATGAAGGCTTTTTCATGTTCTTTATAGTCAAACTCTTAATAGTGCAATATTTCTGTATGGATAAATAATAATGAACTAATAATAGTGCAATATTTCTATATGAATAAAAATCCAGTCTTTAAATATTGTACGAAATGTACGCAAAATATCAAACTGTTCGGAAGCAGATAATGTGTCTGTATGGAATTAGTAAATTAAAAAATTTTTATATTGTTTTCATATCGAAGTGAATAATATTCATCCGATTGTTCTATGCACTTAGATTAATCCCACTGTATACATATATATAAATGGATGATTGTATATATGAAATCTTTTCACTCCAACACCGTTCAACCGATCACTATGAAAATTGGCATGTATATGTATTTTTGTGGATAAGGTTTTTGTGCTATCCTCATTGTTGCAGCTCCCCACTAGGTGGTGCTACAGCAAAGCATCTTCTGCACCGTTCAATCAATCGCCAAGTTGCCAATGTGGTCGCCAAAAAGGACGCCAACTTGGCTCTATCATCAACATTTCGCTATATTTCCATTGAATCGCCATTATAATGTAAGGAACAGCGTTGCTTGCGAATATTATAATTTTAACATAAAATAAATACAACAGAAAGTAATGTTAACGTATTACACATCCAGACATAAATTATTTATATTTTAAGCATTCATTGCCCAAAATATGTAACTATATGTTACTTTTGCTGAGTGGAGATCAGCTTAGGAAGGTGTTTTCAAAAATCGACCCACAAGAGAGTTACGTTGCGTTATAAATATAAAAAAAAATCCTTTTTATCAGCAATTCGACCTTCAGATTTAAAATTTAACAAATATGGTTTTTTTTGGTCAGCTGAGATATGCAAAAAGCTTTTTTTTGTGTTTGTTTAATTTGCAATTTACGTAAAACTAACTCATTAAAAACTTTATCCTTCAATCTGTATTGCTTAATTTTTCAATTCATCATCGCGAAGAACAAGTATACCAGTTAGTATATATATATGATCCATAAATATATACAAATAATTATAATCCTAAGTATAACCAGTCAAGAAAGTAAGAAAAATTAGCCACAGTCGTGCAATAACAAACTATTGACCATAGGAACCAAGACTGCAGTTTTAAACAAAGTTTTTTTTGACTCGTCAAACTTCACCTGAAATTTGCCTATACACTGGGCCATAGAGAAAGGAAGAAATGTTAAGAGAAGTGTAACAATACAATAATAAAAAGGTAAGATAATTTACAATAGCCATAATTAGAATCTATTAAGAATACAGAATTAGGCTATTTCCAGTTTTTAACCTTTAAAATATTTAGGTCTTTTTTGACACTGTCAATCCATCTTAACGGGTGTCTGCCCACAGGTCTATTTCCCCTGGGCTTTGCCAGAAAGATTTTCTTGCAGCAACGATCTTCATTCATTCTAGCCAGATGACCAGCCCATTTAATTCTCTATAATTTGACAAATTTTACAATATCAGATTGTTTGTAAATTTTGTAGAGTTCTAAGTTAAATCTTTTTCATGATCCCACCACTTGGATCCCACCAAGAATGCAGCGTAAGATCTATCTCAAAAATTCCCAAAGCTTCCTCATCACGTAAAGTTAATGGCCAAGTCTGATGCATAAGTCAGGGCAGATCAATCCTATAGATATCCATCATTTCAGTGAAAAAGATAGACCCTTGCTTCTGCTATGTATATAGTGCTGATATAATGCAAAAATAAATAAATAAATAACCATTCAGCAGTTAAAATACTCACGAAAATAATGCACAACACTCATCGTAATCGGAAGGTATGAAATAGCAGTTGAACAATATTACCAAAAAAAAGTTAATGTAGTCACTTTTTTCGGATAAACAGGACTCACACAGCTATTTTATACTGGAAATAATGAAATTTATGAGTTCCTGAGGCAATTAATCCCACTCGGGTCTCTGGTCTCCTCTAAGTATTCTCGCCGTACTTACTTATGCAGAGAATCAGGGATCCCCGCCCTGCCCTCAAATGCTGAGAAATCG
Organism: Trichonephila clavata; assembly: GCA_019973975.1. Classification (NCBI taxonomy): domain Eukaryota; kingdom Metazoa; phylum Arthropoda; class Arachnida; order Araneae; family Nephilidae; genus Trichonephila; species Trichonephila clavata. The sequence continues at coordinate 118,130 of BMAO01005913.1, forward strand.
ACCATTATGATAGAGCAGGCTTGATGGTCTGGGCAGGCATCACGTTGGATGGCTGCTCACACTTCCATATCTTTAAAAGAGAACTCCATTCTGTGAAGTATAGGGAATGAGGTCTTGGAGCCCTATGTTCGCCTTTTAACCGTTACAGTTGGTCCTGATTTTATTTTAATGGGTGACAACGCTAGGCACAAAGAGCTCATCTGGTCGACGAATTTCTGAAAAGCGAGAATATTTGCCGAATGAATCGGTCAGTTAGATCTCCAGACCTCATCCGTGTAGAACATGCTAGGGACGCTGTAGAGAGGGCAATTGCAACTCGCCTCCGAAAACCATCCAATACTTGAAACAGAGTTACTGAACGAGCGGGATTAATTGCCACAGGAGTTCATAAATTCCCTTATTTCCAGTATAAAGTCACGGTGTGAGACCTGTTTATCAGAAAGGAGGTATCAGAACCCCTAATAACCAATTTTTTTGCTGTTATATTCTACAATTGCTGTTACATAACACCTGACTTCGATGAGCGTTACACACGATGGTGTGTGTGTAATTTAACTGTTGAAAGGTTATAATTTTTTGCATTATATCAGCTCTATATGTATACAAAATTTCATTAAAATCTGTCTGTCTAATAGTTTTAGAGATAATAATCGACAAAATCTAAAGATTATCTTAATTTTGAATACCAGAGTATATATATATATATATATATATATATATGTATGTTTGAGAAAAACAACTCATTCACTTACTCATCATGAGATTTTCGGAGTTATTATACCTACAGATTTGAAATTTGGCATGCATGTTTCTTTTGTAGAGTAAAAATCTCCAAAGAACGAGTTTTACGAAAATCAGCTCCCAAGGAATTTTTCAGGGGCGTTTTAGACTAAAATTCCCGTTTTAGAACTATTAGACTTGCATGTTTGAAATTTGGTAGATGTGTAACTTTTGTTGAGCATAGATCGTGTGAAAACGGCTTTTGTGAATATCGAGTCTCAAGAAAGGGAGGGCAAGGGTTATGGGGTTATGGACAAAACTTTCTCGTTTTTACGCCTAATAGACCTACAGACTTGAATTGGTAGGCAAATTTCATTCGTGGAGTAGAGATCCACTAAGAAAGGAAAATTGATAAATTGATTCCCAAGGGGATTGCAGTGGAGGTTATAGACAAAAGTTCCCAATTTTGAGCCTATTAGACCTACAGACATCAAATTTAGCAGACATCTTTCTTTTGCTTGTTAGAGATTCGCTAAAAACTGGTTTTATGAGAAGTTTTCCTCAGTGGAGTGAAGAATATTTAGATATTTTTTTTAAATCATATTTTTTTTTTACTGATAGATGAACCCGGGAATTACCACGTTATTGCCCTGTGTTCATTTTACTTTGCTATTTTATTTTCTGAATCATTCTTTTCTTACAGTTTAACTTGCAATTTACTTAAAATTATTTAAAATATTTATTAAATTGTGACTTTACAAATCCCCCCCCCCTTTATATCTCGATTGTTACTTTTTAATTAAACCCTTGCAAAGAACGGGCATGCTTGATATTTGTGTGGATGGAACTAATCCCCATCTAGTCTAGCGAAACTAGACCAGATCCACGAGCCCATAAATCTGCACAAAGTTTAAGAACAGCAGGGGGGGGAAGTAACAGCTTCCTCACAGGAAAACCTCAGATATTGTGCTGAGGAGAAAAAGGACTGATGTCCCATTTGGTGCCAATTGGGAATCTTCTTTTGCCACCTTCAAAATTCATGCACCTTAGGTGACCAGTCGAAAATCGCGAGAATGCCGTCTGATAAGATCTGGAACCCTTGAATGATATGACTGATCCAGGATGTCTTTGAAAGTACCTTGGGTGTTCAGGAGGTACAACCCAGGTTCTACATATTAATTCCTTAGCCCTGGAGTAAATCTCGGTCGACATAAGGACCATGTGGTCATCCGGATCCACAAGATCACTGGCAGCCGCCTTCGCAAGGTTATATGAGAAGTTCGCCCCTTCTTCGTTCCCGGGCAGGCTTATATGAGAAGGGAACCACTGTAAATGTATAGGGTGCCGATCTGAAAGCTGTTTAAAAAGATGCAGAATACTCCTGCTGGTGCTGTCCCCGATAGATGGCCAATTCGATAAATGTTGGATGGGGGATCGGCTGTCTGTCAGGATCCAAATTTCAGAAAAGGTTTGGTGTTATATATTGTTATAATTAATGAGAGATCACACATGATAGCTATTAACTCAGTTCTGAAGCTATTTGTGTATAAGAGTTAAACAACTAAAGAGGTATGTACTATAATCATTTTTCCTTTCGTTTCTAGTTACAAGAGAGACTAACAAAGCGAATGTGTTCTTATGGCATCAGAATCTATCCTTTTAAGCGACTTGCTGCAATGTCTCATCGAATGTTCTCAAAAAGCGGCCAGGATTGCTCAGATTTTCAGGGACGAAAATGACCTGTTCCAGTTACTCGTGGAAGAGAAATCTCCAGTTGAGAAGGATAAGAAAGTTTTTCGAGATTTTAAGACTTTAGCGGACGTTTTAGTTCAAGAGACGATCAAGAAAGATGTTGGACAAAAGGTAGAGCACAATGCAATGTTTAATGTATTTTACTCGTATATTTATATTGTTAAAATATTTATATGCATTTTTACTGTTTGTAGCTGTGAGAACCAATATATCTAATGCTTTTATTTTTTCTTATATATTTTTATCAAATTCAGTCTCCTTTTTAATTCGTGTGCTTTTGATTTTATGAAAAACATTGTATTAAATCTGTCTACTGTGGAACAAAAGTATTTTTTTGGTTTGACCTGTGATTGAAATGCCACAGAAGTAATGTTGCTTAAGCATTTTACTAGAAAAAACACATCTTTTGTACAAAAGAATTTCATGAAAAGTTTAAAAAGGAACTCCTTTTTGGTTTATCTTCAAAGATTCAAATTCAAAAATTGGAATCTGTTTTTAAGTTGCCATAAACTAACAATGACGTCTTAAGACGTCTTGAGGCCTTGGGTTCCTGTGCAAAAGTAGGACGCACCTATCCTTTTAATAAACAGCATATAACACACCGGCGTAGCTAGTTCTGAGTGGGCCCCGTATCAAAAATCCTTCGGGGCTCTTTTTCAGAAATAAAAGCCCTTTTAGTTGGTACACATATTGGGGCCCTTGTAGATTGGAGGTCCCGTACCATTGATGCGGCTGGTACGGCGGTAGGTACGCCCCTGATATAACATAAGCTGTTGTAAATTGAATATTAATTGTATAAATGACGCTGCAAGTCATCCAAGAGATGTGTACTTTGTTTGGCTTGTAGAGTCGAGTGTATGTAATGTTCTTGCTGTTAACATGTCTTCTACGTGTGTCGTCCAATAAACAAAAATGCAAAAAGATGGACTGAATTATTGCGATAATATAAAGGTGTAATAGAAATATAATCATCTTACTGACCATGACTTAGTAACTAAGGAATCATAAAATAAGCTGTATAATAATCGTACAAACGGTAACCTGTAACAAATTAATGTTCTTGATTTACATTTTCACGAAAATAGGTATAAGCCTACTCGACCGATTACCGACTTTCGACTAAATAAATAAATAAGGTGTATGATGGTAGGCCTAGGGGTTATGGGTTTCGTGGGATATGGAGCAACAAAGACTATTAACCCCTGATTGCGGATGACAAACAAAACAGAAAAAGGCAATCTTATCAATGTTGCACGTTGGTATATATAGGGGGTTGTCAAGACAATGGAAACACTTTAGATTTACAAGGAATCTTTTATTAGTATGGTGTAGGACCGCCTTTGGCTCGTAATACATCTTGGATTCGCCTAAAAATCAATTTATACAAGTGCTGAATAGTGTTTAGAGCAGTGATTCTCAACCACTGTGACGCGGCATTTTTGTGTGCCACACAATGTTTTTAAAATTATTAATAATACTCTGAGAAAAAATAATAATATCCAGAAACGAATCATTCGGCTGTTTTATAGAAATAAACTAAGGGTATATTTAACATTCTTTCGTGGACAGATGGAAGTGTATTACAGATAAGTAAAATTCTTTTAAACTTATATTATTGTTAGTGTGCCGCCAAATTTTGAAATTGTTAAAAATATACCTTAGCAACAGCAACAACAACAACAAAAAATGTTGAGAATCACTGGCTCAGAGAAATATTGTACCATTCTTCATGGAGATATTGTGAAAGTTCTGGAAGAGATACCGGTGAAGGATATCGATACCATACGTATTGAACGCTCTAAAATAGACCATAACGGTTCGATTATATTGAGGTCGGGTGTCTGGGCGAGCTAAGGTAGATATTTAACTTTATCATCTTGTTCCTGAAACCATTATTGGACGTCCCGCTTCATGGACAGGGGCATTATCATCGTAGAAATTTTCCTCTCTCGCAGGAAACAAAGTTTGTATCATAGGATGAACCTGGTCAGCTAAAATTTCTCTATACTTCTCCCCAGTAATCCTTCCTTTCAGAGTTACGACTGATCCAGCAGAAAACCACGACACGGTTGCCCATATCATGACAGATCCAGCTCCATGCTTGACAGTTTGAGAGTTGGAAGTAGACAATCACGATCATATGCTTGTGCAAGTGTCCTCCAAACGTGTACCCGTCCTGTTGTAGAGAAAATTGTGAAAGACGATTCGTAAGACCATATTATTTTCGTCAACATATCAATCGACCAGGGTTTGTGAGTGTGACACCACTGTAGACGACGTTTGGCATTAACATTTGTGACAAGTGGCTTGGGTATTGCTGCTCTGCCGTAAATGAAATGTTTATGAAGATGTTTTCTAACTGTAATCATTGACACTGGAAAATCCAGATGCTTATTGAGCTCTGCGGTCACTTTTGCTACAGTTGTTCGCTTTTTGGGCATTACAATCCTCTTCAATACCCGTCGATATCTTTCGCTGAGCTTCTCTTTCTGTCCACTATTTTGCTTCTCTGAGCTTGTTTTGCCACGCTGTGTGTATGCCACCATCACTTTAGATGCCTTACTTCTAGAAACGCCTAAAAGTTGGGATGTTTCAGTCACACTTGCTCCAGTTAGAAAGGCTCCTACAGTGTGGCCTCTTTGAAAATCTAAGAGGTCAACATTTAAAGCTTTAGAGAAAAAGTTCAAGACTTATAAAAATTCAATAAAGCTACCACATACTACCAGAATCTATACATTTTTATTTATAAAAGAGAACTGGTTGCTATTATTATATTTTAATGCTTACAAACGCATTAAAAATGTCACTTTTATTCACAGGTGTTTCTATTTCTTTGATACCACCTGTAGTTAGAAATTCCTAGTTTTTCGAAGAATATATGTCCAAGAATAACATTTTACGATTAAAATTATCCGGATCATGATTTGAGAACGAAACGAGGTCCTCTACCCCGAGGGGGGGGGGACTTCATCCAGTAAGCCCATGCCTTAACATATTCCTGATTACATCAATTCTACAGAGTTTTGTCTAAACTACGCCTGTACGATGTGCATTTTGAGCGTCATTCGTTATCAAATAACAAGATAAATCTAAAGAAATTTAAAATGGAATACACTCATAAATAATGCTTAAATTTTTAATCACGAAAATATAATAATAAATGTAATAAGTTTTAATAATAAATTAAGCAATAAATAAAATTTAATAATGAATAGTTTTAATGACAAAACAATAACTCGCACATGGAGATTAATTATTAAATATAAAATGAACAGAAAAGTGATTAATATTACTTCCAAATATATTTAATTACATAGATCAAAAAACGTGCTACAAAAAGTCAATTAAGTGCTATAGTGTGTCTGAAAAGCATTTTAATTATGTATTTTATTTGATTTTGTGAGATATGAAGCAACACAAACTATTATTCTCACGAAAGCAGTTATTTCTTTTTACCATCGAACCTAAGCAATTGACGCGTTGCCAGTCTATGAAAGAGAAATAAATGTTTGAAACAGGAGTGACGCATACACGATTTATATTGCCTCTTTTAAGTTACCATTTTACAGACATAGAATAATTAGCCTCTTAAATTGTAGAACGCACATTCATTCTTTGTCATTAACTAAAAATTCTTTAGTTTTGATGAATGTTATAAAATGGTCAGTAATTGTAAGTGTTCTGCTATATTTTGATAAGCGTGAAATTTAATTCGATAATAAGTTTAATCTTGAAGAAAATCTGGCATTGCAAAATTCGGATCTAAAAATCTAAATTCATTTCAAAAGAATTTTTTAAAGTTTTTTAAAGTTCATTGGCTTTTTACTCAGCATAACACATTAATATACTAAGAATTATTCAATCATAACTACTGCTAAAACTATCATTAATTAAAATTAGCGCAAGCCTAATATTTTTAAAATTGTTTTTATTAATATCAGCCATTTTAATATATCGCTTGTAAAAGCATTTTTCCTCGGAAGTTAAAAGCTTTTCGTTTATCGTTTGGCTTAAGTTTGTTTTTAAGTTTGTTTTAAGTTTTAAATTTATATCGTTTGGATCTATAAATCTATTGGTAAGTTTAGAATAGAAATAAGAAAAACAGTTTAGAACTTGAATTCGTTTATACTCAATATATAAACAGTTTTTTCTTATTTAAAAATAGTTGAGACGCAAAACACTCAAGTCAACAATAAGGCTTTGTTGTCTCGAGTTTCGAGTGTACTTAGATTTAAGATTTTCTTTAGTATATTTTTATGAAATATTGTGACAAATATAAACATCTTTTCAATACTCGCTAGTCTATATCTCTATGTAACACTGTAAAAAAAAGCAAGTAAAAAAGAAACATTTAAAACTTCCAAGACAATTATTGTTCGTCTTACATTTTCGTCATATAAAAAAAGCATTAAAATTTCAATCTTAAGCAGTTAAAATTTAATCTAAATCTTTAAGTATCAGGATACATGTAATTTCAATAATAATCCTTAAATTCGATTTAAAAAAACCATCTCAGCAATGGGCGATCACATGATAAGTGTAATCACGTGTTCTCCATTGGATTTAAAACTGACATTAGACTTGTCAATCTACTTGTAAAATTTTGATGCAATTTTAAATTTGATAGTTGGGAAAAAAGATGTTCAAGTATTAAGAGATTCTATAAAAAGTGTTTCAAAATTAATAAAAAATTTGTTTATTATACAAATATTTTTAAATCAAGGGAATTTTATTTACCTATGTGCGCTATAATTGTTTATAAATATGCACTTTTTAAAAGGAAGTTTCTGTAAAACTCAAAATATGGCAACAGTGAAGCAATAGAACTGATTGGTTGGAAACACATGATTGCATTTATCAAGTGACTGTGACGTCACAAGGATTTATAAATTGACTGGCTGAAAACACGTGATTGCCTTTATCATGTAATTATGACATGAATTTAGGCCATTGCTTAAAAAGTTTGTGCAATTTTATTTTATTTCTAGTAAATATTTTGGATTCCTTTTTCTCATATCCCATTCAATTGATAGAGTCATCAAAATAAATTAAAAAATGAGATATTATTTAATTTTTTACAAGATTTTTCTTTTAATCCATCTAAAACTTAACGATATATTTTATTTTAGATACAAACTTCTTATGTGTTTGTTTAAATTGTTATATAATTTATAAAATTGGCATCTTTCATAATATATTCCTTTTATTTTAACTCGTAAAAAAGAGAATTGGTTGAAAATTTGTTCTTCAATCAACAGATAAGGCTGAAATAGTGTATTTCCTTAGTTTTCATTGTAATACAAGGGGAAAAAATGACGATGTTATGTTGATTTAAAATAAAAGTAACTTTTGATTCAAAAACGAGCACCACTTGTGGTTATAAGAAAAATATATCACTCACGAAAACTTGAGATATCTAGAAACTGTGTCACAAGTTCTTGGGGAACAGGGATATATCGTACTAAGTGCTCTAACATATTCTTATCTTTCTACATCCGGAACCATTACTTCCTCCAGAAGTCCGTACAGTGTGTTCTCATGTTGTTCTATTTTTCGACTTTCTATTCCGAAGTTAACGAGTGCTTGTGCTTTTTTAACAGAAAAGTTCCACTTCCGAAACATTATGGAACTCGTTGTTTCTTATGAAAAATAAAAGCTGCTCTTTTTTAAACATTTTTCTAAAAGATTTTGCCTAATTTTGTCTAAAAATGCGTTTGAAATAGATTGACCGCATGAAAATGAAATTACCTTGAAGTACATTTTTATAAGTAATTGATTTGTAATTATTCAGCTTATCAATTAGGAAATAATTAGCCTAAATTGCAAGAGCTGTACTTCTGTAATACTTGTTAGCAATATTTGTTATCTGCAATAAACGTACTGTTACGAATTTTGTATACAATAATGTAAATAATTTGTATTTGGATGTGCAATGCCTTTATATTACTCTATGCTATATTTATATCATGTTAAAGTTGTAATATTCACAAGCAACGCCGTCCCTTACGTTATAATGGCGATTCAATGGGAACTTGGCGAAATATTGGCAATAGAGCCAAGTTTGCATCATTTTTCGCGATAAAGTTGGCGGCTTTGGCGATCAACTTGGCGACATTGGCGACCATGTTGGCGAATTCGGGACTCTGGATTCTTCTAGAAATTAGTAGAGAAATCCACTAATTTCACGATCTATGACGCGAGCGCATCTTTCCGGAACTTTCGGTCCCGGCTATAAATAGAGTGATACTCGCAGCAAGAGTCAGTCTGGTTTCAGCCAGCGAGTGTGATTTCAACCAGCGAGTAGTGAGCATTGTTTTGATTAGCGACTAGTAGACTTGCCTTGAACTTAATCAGCTCGGCTGTGCTTGTGAATAGTCATTTACATACCTGTATTTTAGACACTGCTTATTGTGTCTGAGTGCTGTTGAAGGTGTGAAATCCTTCTGTTATTTATTCTGTGAATTTTGCTGTTGAATCCTGTATTTCAAGGATTGATTTTCGACAAATACTCATCACTCTTAAAGAATTGCCTTGTTATTTACGACTGATTTTGCATAAAATCCTCGAACCCCGATCTACGTAACAATTTAGTGTCAGAAGCGGGGTTTTATGCCAATAACGAGCGATAGATGAGCATCTGAAGGCTATGTTGGAAGGCATTAATGCCTTGAAAGAGGCCAAGAAGAGCTGAGAAATACTTTAGAAAAGAAAATCGCAGCAGTTGAAGAAAAAATGGAAATGGAAATAAAAAGGAGTAAAGAGCAAGTTGAAGAAAGCATTGAAGAAGAGTCTAGAAATTTTAGCCTTATGTCACAGAGAGTGGAAGATCTTGAAAAGAAGCTTCTAGCTTGTAGGAATATGATGAATGAAAGCAAGGTTGATACTGCTTCTCTAGTACCTGTGCCTGCTTGTCCAGTGCATCTGACTGCCTCACCAGTATCAGTGAAACTGTCCACCTATGACGGATAGACCAACTGGGAGGTGTACAAGATTCAATTTTCGATAATATCTGAAGCCAACGGATGGACTGAACGGGTCAAAGCATGTCAGTTAGCGGCATCCCTTAGAGGAGAAGCCTCTGAAGTACTGCTGACTCTTCCCGACACAGAGCTGCTAAATTTGAACTTCCTATATAATGCTCTGGATCTTCGGCTCGGACAGAAATACCCCAAAGAGACTACTCTCGCCTGCAGTTGAAAACAAGAATTCAGAAAACCGGAGAAAGTTTGCAGGAGTATGCCTTTGAAATAAAAAGGCTCGCCAACTTAGCTTTCTCAGATTTCTCAGCAAGTGTGCGAGAAATGATTTCCCTCGAGTATTTCGTGGATGGATTGAAAGTTGAAGAAATGCAGAGGGCTGTAAGAATGGCAGATGTTCAAGACCTAAAATCTGCCCTGTTATATGCCCTGAAATTTGAAGCTACCACTCAAGCCAGTCTCAGGGACCACCATTCCATCCGAGGAGCTAGAGTGCCAGCAGATGCGCCCTGTGAATCTCCGTGGATAAAGGAGATTGAGAAATTAAGAGATGAAATTCAAGCTTTAATGGTTCAACGTCAAAAACATAGGAGACGTATCATCACGTGCTGGGAGTGTGGTGAATCAGGGCATCTCAGAAGTAACTGCCCCCGAACAAATAAGGAAGATAGCTGCTCAAAGTGCTAGGGGTGCGGTGGAGCAGGGCATCTGGGAAGTAGCTGCCCTCGAGTAAATCAGAAAGATCCTCACCGTGCAAGTGTAATCGAGTCTAAGGAAGTGTGTGGAAACCGAAAAGGATCAGCAATGGGAAATCGAGGTGTCCCTTCAGGAAGACAGGAGAACAGTAAACACTGCTCGAGAATCGAAAAGAAATTTGGCATAATAGATCCAGTAGTCCGCCAAGTGTAACGCCATCGACGTTGGAATCGGACCCGTGGAATGAGAACGTCCGAAAATATCAACAGGCGGATCCTGAAATAAAATCAATCATAGAATTCAAAGAGTCATCTGATCAAAAGCCCAGCTAGCAAGACATTGCCTCTTTCTATCCTACAACGAAGCGTTACTGGGCTCTTTGGGACTCTCTGCACCTGAGAAATGGTGTTTTATATCGAAAATGGGAGTCTGACGACGGAAAAGCATTCAGGTGTCATTTAATACTCCCAAAGACAAGAATATCGATAGTCCTAAACGAACTCCATGGCAGTCCAACTGGCGGTCCTTTTGGTGTTATGAAGACCTTACAAAAAGTTCGAGAGCGCTTCTACTGGAACAATATGCGGAGTGACGTTGAGAAGGGGTGTCGCACATGTGATCCCTGTGTTGCACGTAAAGGTCCAAAAAACGCACCAGAGGACGACTCCAGCTGTATAATGTGGGAGCGCCTTTCGAACGAATAGCTTTCGACATCTTAGGCCCACTTCCGAGATCGTCAGATGGCAACAACAACATCCTGGTTGTCATGGACTACTTCACTAAGTGGTCAGAAGCTTATCCTATATCCGACCAAGAGGTCTTGACTGTTGCAGAGGTTCTAGTTCAACACTGGATCTCAAGATACGGAGTTCCTCTACAACTGCACTCCGATCAGGGAAGAAACTTTGATTCTGCAGTTTGTAAGAAACTGTGCGAGATACTCGGCATTGACAAAACCCGGACAACAGCTTTACATCCTCAGTCTGACGGCATGGTAGAGAGGTTCAATCGGACCATCCTGAACAGCCTCTCTCTCCTGGTATCCAGTAATCAACAGGACTGGGACCAGAAACTGCCTCTTTTCCTGCTTGCCTACAGGAGTGCCGTCCACGAGACCACTGGCTATTACCCATCCCAAATGCTCTTCAGACGTGATCTTCGTTTGCCTGCAGATCTCTTGTTCAGCCGGCCACCAGATGCTCCTTAGGCGCCTGAGGAGTATGTCGAGAAACTCCAGGCACGGATGGAGGAAATGCATCATTCGGCTAGGGAAAGAATCGGCATCGCTTCAGAGAAGATGAAGACACGATACAACGCAAGAGCAACCGGACACGACTTCCACGAAGGCGACAAAGTGTGGTTATGGAATCCGAAACGTCGCAAAGGACTCTCTCCGAAGCTGCAGACCAACTGGAAAGGTCCTTACACAGTCCTAAAAAGACTGAATGACGTTGTGGTTCGGATACAGAAATCACCACACACAAAACCGAAGGGAATACATTATAATAGGCTAGCCCGTTACCTTGGTCAAGGAGAATAAGGTACCTAAGTTCAGACCATGGTCACTAATTATTTTGTAAATAATGTGATTTATTTAACTCTTTTTTAATTTCTTAGTTTTATTTTAGTGTTGTAATTTATGTTTGCATTTTGAATATATTTGCTTTTTGCGGTTGAGTATTTGTTACTTTATATTCGATTACTATGTGAGTAGAATATGTCTGTAAATAGATGCCTCTTACTCAGGGAATGTACTGCCCGGGACTTGCAGTCTTTGAGGAGGGGGCAGTGTTACGAATTTTGTATACAATAATGTAAATAATTTGTATTTGGATGTGCAATGCCTTTATATTACTCTATGCTATATTTATATCATGTTAAAGTTGTAATATTCACAAGCAACGCCGTCCCTTACGTTATAATGGCGATTCAATGGGAACTTGGCGAAATATTGGCGATAGAGCCAAGTTGGCATCATTTTTTGGCGATCAACTTGGTGACATTGGTGACCATGTTGGCGAGTTCGGGACTATGGATTCTTCTAGAAATTAGTAGAGAAATCCACTAATTTCACGATTTATGACGCTAGCGCATCTTTCCGGGACTTTCGGTCCCGGCTATAAATAGAGTGATACTCGCAGCAAGAGTCAGTCTGGTTTCAGCCAGCGAGTAGCGAGTCTGGTTTCAACCAGCGAGTACAGTTCAGCTCAGGTTTTTTGGGATATAGAGCTACAAAGGCTATTATCCCCAACCAGCGAGTAGTGAGCATTGTTTTGATTAGCGACTAGTAGACTTGCCTTGAACTTAATCAGCTCGGCTGTGCTTGTGAATAGTCATTTACATACCTGTATTTTAGACACTGCTTATTGTGTCTGAGTGCTGTTGAAGGTGTGAAATCCTTCTGTTATTTATTCTGTGAATTTTGCTGTTGAATCCTGTATTTCAAGGATTGATTTTCGACAATAAATACTCATCACTCTTATAGAATTGCCTTGTTATTTACGACTGATTTTGCATAAAATCCTCGAACCCCGATCTACGTAACAATACTATGCAATTAGACTTTATTCATGAATATTGACAACTAACTAAGGTTTTTTAACAGTGTAAATATTATACAAGAAAATTCTAAATGCCCATAACTGTGTATTGGGTTTTATTTTAACCCCAACGTTTATTTATTATCAATTTCGTAATTTTTTTCAGTTCACTAATTTAAAATATTACAGCCAAGTAATTGTTCGACTTCGAAGTTGGTAGTATTGTTGTAACTATTACGACCAGTAATAGTTCAACGCTAAGTTGGTAGTATTTGTTGTAATTATTACGACACCAAGTTATAGTTCAACTTTGAAATTGGCAGTATTGTTGTAATAATATTACGATCAAGTAATAGTTCAATTTTGAATTTCTTAGTATTGTAACTATGACGACCAAATTATAGTTAATCTTCAAAGTTGGTAGCATTGTTGTAACTAGACGACTAAATAATAATTCAGTTTCGAAATTGGTAGTATTGTTGTTACTATTACGATTATGTTACAGTTGAACTTCGAAGTTGACAGTATTGCTGTTATTATTACCACCAAGTAAAAGGTCAGCTTCGAAGTTGGTACTATTGTTGTGACTCTTATAACCAAGCTCCAGATTTCATTTCAGGAAAAAGCACTGTAGGTGACTTTTTCCCGTCCCTAAGATAGAATTTAAACGTATAACACAGATTACCGCATAATTTTCTTTTGTTAGTGTTCTGTTTAAATTCACAATTTTATTTATAACAAACTATTTGTCATATTGGATAAAAGTCCAATAAAGAAAAATGAGCTGTTGGCATAATTTTTGGTGCCCTTTCCCCCTTCGTTCGCAAAGGTGTGGACTATAGAATGTTATCTTTTTTTTGTTGTCTTATATATATATATATATATAAGCCAAACGTTTTTAAAAAGCGAGTCAATAAGTGTTGACTTTCCTTTTATTGTATTCCAACTTTCCTGGGTGAGCTGTTTTTTTTAAGCAGATTTCTATCTTAATCATTTTTTTCCTACATCCTACTATTATTCTGTAATAATATATATATATATATATATATATATATATATATTACAAAAAATAGTTATATACCTAAGATAACTATAGTCATGATAGAATAGATTTAGCCACAGAAATTCTAGAGCAAACTCCTGGCCTTAGGAACCAGTATTGCAGGTTTAAACAATGTTTTTCGGCCATCTTGTTCAAATTTTCAATCGTTAATAAAATACTTTCTATTTATCCAATCAAGCTCAAATAAATTTTTAAAAACTTGTAATGGATGTCCCTTGATGTTAATACAGTTTTTCAAATATTAATTCGTTAATTACCGATTATATAATTAAATTAATTACCGGTTTTCGACGCCAACTTAGATTCGTTTCCATTGTTGTAACAATGTAACTGTTAAAACAATGACAAAAGTTGGCGCCGAAAACCGGTTTTTCAGCCGAACTAGCCAAACTGGGTGTGCATTGTTACAACAATGCAGACAAATCATGCTCTTTTTTCACAATTCCTACAATTAGTCCACTCTCTTCCTATATATATCTTGTTCAAATGTTCAGTCGTTAATACAATACTTTCTATTCATCCATTCAAAGTAGGAATTGACTTAATTGTTTTTATATTACTTGTTTAAAGTTTAACTATTCAATGGTTTAAATTAGCTGAAATATCTGGTTCTGCTGTAATTATTTTTAGTAAATTAAATTAAAATATGATGATACATTTAATATTCCTTTTATTAAGCAATGAAAAGGAATTTCAGGATTTCGATAGAGAGGTCTAGCCGGAAAATGCTAAGGTCTTGCACAAATTTTGTATCTTGCAAACCATTTAAACGGGATAGAGAGAATAATTATAAAAAATGAATACAAAGCAACGACAGTTCACTACCATATGAATGTCAAAGTGTGTCAAGGGAGAAGCTAAATAAAGAGATAGCTTGAAAGTCTCGAAACAAAGATGGTGGCCTACCTTAAGATTTAATCCTATTTTTAGTTGATTTGATGGCATACAATGATTAGTGCATTTATATGCTGATCGATAGCTTAAAGTTCTTTTATTTTCTTTTTGACTATTGCTGTAACCTTATAAGAAATTTAAGCTTCAGTTTTCATCATTATAATACACCTTTAAAAATTAAGTCAATAGTCGAAAAGCCCATTTTAGCTAAAACATTCAAGCGAAAAACAAACATTGGGACATTAAAACAAATTTGTTGTTTTCTAAGTTAACTAATGATAATTAGTTTCTGCCAAGCAAAGTTTCGTATTGTTACGAATTTTATGTAAAATAGTGTAAATAATTTGTATTTGGATGTGTAATGCATTTATATTAGTCAATGTTATATTTATTTTATGCTAAAATTGTGTATTATTTGCAAGCAACGCCGTCCCTTACGTTGTAATGGCGATGCAACTTGGCAAACTTGGAGAAATCTTGGCGATAGAGTCAAGTTGGCATCATATTTGAGGATTTGGTGACTATTTTTGGTGAGTTTGGGACCCTCTGGATTCTTCTGGAAATTTGTGGAGCAATCCACTAACTTCAAGACCTATGTCGCAAGCGGATCCTTTCTCGGAAGGTCTGCGAGGCCTGTAAGTAGAGATATGCTCACCGAAAATCAGTCAGCCTGATTTTGACTAGCGATTAGTAGACTTGCCTTGACCGTGATTACCGTTTAGCTCGGTTATTTAATAGGACGAGCCGTTCGTGTGAATAATCTTTTACATACGTAAATTTTATACACTGTAATTGTTTCTGAGTATTGTTGGTATGAAGATCTTCTGAGATTCATTCTGCGAATATTGCTGCTGAATAATGAATTTCAAGAATTGGATTTTTGACAATAAATTCTCATCGCTGTTAAAGAACTGCGACTGATTTGCATAAAATTCTCGAACCCCGATAGATTAAATGATAAATAATAAAGAAAACAGAATATGTATAATATTATATTATTATAAAATTATCATTATTATTTTTTTCCTTTGTAACACTTTTTGCGTTGCACAGCGTCATAAATATTTATATTGGCGATTTTTTTAAACTAAATTGTTTTTTCACTATTTCTTTCTTCCCATGTCATCATTCGTCTCCAGACCAAATTTGGAGCTTTAGAAACATGAACACAGTCATTTCTTTAGTTAGGTTGATCTACAGGTAGCTCTGAATAGCAGCCTGTATATATGCATATAAAAAAACCTTTGTATTTAATCTATAAGGTTATAAGTATTTTATATGCCAGAAAGAAATTTTTTCGAGAAATTACAAGAAATCTCGATGTGATATCTAACCAAAATCTCCCCCCCCCCCCCCCAAAAAATTAGACTCTTCAGATTGCGGGGTATTAGTGGCGAGGTGTCTAGGGGTTCTTCAGAATTTACGGGTTAAGTTTGAATAAATCGAATCAAAATAATTCAAACGAAAAAAGTAACTTGAAATAAATTATTTTACTTGAAAGCGAAAGAATTTATTTCAAGTCATAGGGAAACGTTTACAGAGGGAGTATTTACAGGGCAATAGGAATTAAAACATGAAGATATTAAAGAAATAGAAAGTTAGATAACTCCCTCTCGGAGGACGTTAGAAATCTAAAAAAAAAGTTTATTATGTGACATGTGACCGAAACTTACCGCTTGGTTAGCGAGAGAGCGCGGTTGCGCAAAAACCCTATACGTCTTTATCGTACGGTGGTTAGTGGGACTCTGCCTAAATATTATTTGTATCAGCGTTTCATAAGCCAGCCATATGGCGTGATCTAGAATGCTATTTTAATTAAAATTATCGTCCTCTGGAAAGGGATGTGATCTAGCCCTTTACAAAAAA
Organism: Trichonephila clavata; assembly: GCA_019973975.1. NCBI lineage: Eukaryota > Metazoa > Arthropoda > Arachnida > Araneae > Nephilidae > Trichonephila > Trichonephila clavata. The sequence goes on from BMAO01005913.1 coordinate 134,638, forward strand.
TAGTTCCGTGAGATATCCTGCATACATGCTTTTTTAAAAAAAATTTCTTGAATAGAATTTTTAATCCAGATGATACTTCTTTTCAGCATGTTGTATCGTTTTTTCTTCTTTACAAACGAACAAAAAATAGTTCGGAAATATTTTAGATTTTTGGACATCCTAACTGATTAAGATCCTTATATAAATGTTTAAATGAGTCAAACTATTTGTAGCTAAAAAAATCAGTTATCAGTTTCACATTAAAATATTAATTTAAGGAAGAAAACGCGTCGAATAGTTTTGATAGCCTTGAATCTGATTTTAAAAAGAGTTTTCTTTGTCCTCTGTAAGACATAACAGAGGTAAAATGGTAAATTTTCAATTTTTTCGATCACGTGTTAAATAAGTTGTGTGGTCACAGCATATAAATGTAGGAAAGGAGTGCAAGTTTTCTTTTATTTCTTTTGATTTTTATTGTAAGAGATGGCACCACTAATCGAAACCACGTGAGTTTTAGGTGCGCGTTACGGTGAGGTCATGTATTTATGAGGTGGCAAAAAAGAAACTGGGAGTGGCACCAAAGCTTGAACGAAGGCAGGTCAGAGAAAATCGGTCTCTCCGTTGTTTGAGAAAGAGTACATGTTTTCGGAATTGGTTTGGTGCTATCTCGAATTATTTAAAACCCCTTGTAGATAGTAAATGTTTTAGTTGTGTTTTTAATAAATTAGATTATTTTAACTCTGCGTGCTTATTTTAACATTAAAATCGAACCTTCCCCTAGACGCCATCCCACATAAATACCACCATAATTGCTATGTTTTAAACTTGTTCTTCAAATTCAGAAAATATTGTACTTTTTGATATGATTGAAAGTATATAATTTGCATATATGTTCAACTGTGTTTTTAAAAGTTTTTCCGATTTTTCTTTCTAGTTTCCAACTCTGACGTCTAATATTCAAGGTGAAGAACAGAACAGCTTTCAGAATTCTCTTGGAGAGTCTATTCTAGTTGAATTATCAGATTCTGAGGAAGATACAGTTGCTTTGTTAAGCCAAGTTTTTGATGGGAAAGATCATATTGCTAGATCTCTTGCAACAGCAGCACATTCTAAGGATTTAGCTTGTGAAAAACAGTATTCATCATCTTGTTGCATTCCAGCGGACAGTATTGGAATATGGATTGATCCAATAGGTAAACTTCTGCTAAGATTTTTTGGATGCTTATCGGTAATAGAGAGCATAAAACAATTTCCTTCTATTCATCCAATCAAGTTCAAACAAATTTTTTTAAGCTTGTAGTGATTGACTAGTAAAATAGAATAATAAGAGGCAAATTGTGACAGGGTAATATGGGGCAATTGCTACATATTCCTAGTTTGTGTTTCACAGAAAACTATGTTCAAATAATACAAGTAATACTGATAGAAGGTGAAACCTCACTGGCTAATTTGGATGATATTGAAATAATAATTTATAAAAATTTCCAGAAGCTACAAATTGTGAGTTGCACCTCCCTTTTATTTATTTATTTGTGTGCTTTACTTTCACGCATTAGTAATCAGTAATTTAGTAAATTTTCACAGTTCTTAAATGTAAAAAAAAACTAATTACTAAATGAAATTTACTGTGAAATATAACTTTAATAGCGTATATTTCCTATCATATTTCTCTTGGAGCGTAACGTACATCCCCCGCCTCACGGGCGGGCCCGACTGACGCAAGTACGTATTTAACCAATTTATAAAATATTAATGCCAATGCAGTTGCCAGCCGAAGGCTATTCAACAATAATTTTAAATATTCCATCCCAGCTCTAAATAGCAACCGTGCAATAGCATCAATAATAACTAGACTTAGAACAAAGCACGTAAAAGGAAGGAAAATCTCAGCTGACAGACAAAGGAGTTACACAAATCATTGCCCAAATTGCCCTCACTATCTAACAAAATCAACTGTCTCCACAACATATCCTCAGCTGCCCAGCAATTCAAGCCAGGCTGTTCAAGATCATCCCAGAAGACCCAGAAGATTTTATCTTCTCTGATAAAGCTGTTGAGGTTGCCGAAATTGTCTTCGACAGCTTCGGAGCGATCTAAAGCTTCTTTTTTATTAATCTGCACATCATGGACACGCCAACAACAACAACATAAAATATTAAAAGCAAAACCTGACTTTACAGGGGGTTTTAATATTTTCCGTAAAGCCACTGTATTTCTCCAATTATATAATAATAATTATTTTTAACCCTAGATAATAAACATTCGTTTAATAGAGCATCCACCCCTACAGCCGCAGAATTTCTACTTTCTGTTCATCTAAGAAAAGCAAAATGAGTGACAAAGTAAATATTCAAACTACTGCAACAAGCCTATTGGTGGAGCTCACACTTAACCTCTGAAAAGAGTGCAAACACTAATTTTTTTACTATCTTTCTATTTTTTCAATCGAAATGTTACAATATTTCTTTTCAAGCACACTAATTTGTTTTGTTGGACGTTGAAGATTAAACTAAATGTGATAAATTCGGGGTTGAGTCCAATGAAATCTCCTTTATTGTAGCAATAATTTATTAAATTTGGGTTATGTTACACACAAAGACAACTGTCACGAATACTCGCCTCGAAATTTCGCAACTTGAATTATTTTAATTAATTATTTCTATTTCGCCGTTGCAGTTGAGTGGCAGCGCACTTTGGATCGCGAGAGAATTTTTTGTTATTAGTCAGTTGAGAATAAAAAGCTGCTTCTTGTATTCTACGGATTTCTTGAGCTCGTTATTCACGTCTGGTTCTTCTTCTTTGAACCTTTTATATGAATTAATAGTATAATTTAAATATGATGAATTTTCCGATGAGCTAGATGAAGCAAAGAACTCTCAAAATCCTCTCGGCCCGATGTGAATTAAGGAAAACCTGACTATTCCATTATTCGAAGATTAGGCTTAAGAGACATAATTATTCACAACAACAAATAGGGGCAAAGAACATGGATGGTTTTTAATAGTGTTTAGATTCTTTCCTCACCTAGCCTGTACTAAAGATTAGTGGTCGCTAGAGAGCGCTTGGCCTACTTGGGACAATCAGTTTAAAATAAATAACTTAAAATTAAATTGATGTAATGTGGTGCACATTTCGTTTCAGACGCAACAGCAGAATTTATTCAAGGCAAGAATGAGGAAACGGATGATCTCGGCATTCAACACTACGGATTGCAGTGTGTATGTGTTCTCATTGGTGCTTATGAATTACAGAGTGGAAAACCCATTTTAGGGGTTGTGAATCAACCATTTTATAAGAAAGAAACTGAGGGTTCTCGGTAAGCAATTTCATATTTCTTTCCTCTTATAATACGATTCGATCTAAAATTTATCTTTTGTCAAAAGTTAAATTACATAATCTAGTATTTCATATTTTCAATACAAATGGAAAGTTCAAGTGACTGATAAAGCGGTTAATATTTAATGAATCTACGTTCGGAACCGTGATTTTTGCAGAAACGTATAAAGGAATAATCATTCTCATATTTAGTGTCAGTTGAATTAGAACACATATATTTAGTTGTTTTAAGAATATTATTAAACAAAAAATTATGGAAAGGAAATTTTTTAACAAACAAGTAAAAAAAAATTAAGTCAATTCCTACTTAGCTCGACAAAAATAAATAAATAAATAAATATTTTAGTTACTTTTTATGATTTTTAAAATAATTTTATGTTTACTGTGTTGGCCACACAAAATGCCACGCAAAGAAACCAGAGATATCACAGCGAAATTTATTTGGCAGAAAACATGTTGTACAAAGATAAACGATTAAAAATACAGCCTCTTGTGAGGTGTGGATGATGACAAAATCAGTAGTAAGTGTAGCCGCTAATGTCGGCTATAACCGCTGCCACACGCCTCGGCAGAGAATCAAAGAGGCCTTGGATCTATCCTGGAGGTACAGCAGCTCATGCGACTTCCCCATATTGCCAAAGTTGATCTGGTGTAGCAGCGGGTGGTGTATTCCGGGTATTCCGCACACAAAATTTTTTCAAGGGGGTAGTCCAGGATCGAAAGTCCCCCAACTCGTATCATGCCTCAAGGCAACACCAATTGATTCTTCTGATTTTGTTGACAAAAACAGTAAAAAATAAATTATTGAAAAAAAATTAACATGAATTAATAAAATAAATTGTTAATCACAAGTACTAAATAAAATTTTACGTTATATATACATAGGATTATCATCAATCGAAAAAAACTCATGGGCTTCTTGGGGGGGGGGGGGGTCCGGACCCTCAAGACACCCCCCATATATATATGGGGTGTCCAAATTTGTTTGCTTAGTTAAATTACAATAAAACTATCTAGGTGGCGCCACTAATTTTTGTTTCTGATTTAACCAATTTTTAACACGTCATTTAGCGTTGTTGCCTGACAATATACTGGTCTTATTCTTCTCTTGTGGATTGCATTTTTCATGTAAGTTTTTGCGTTGCTTTTCCTTTTCAAAATTATTTTTTATTTTCATCTTTTTAAAAATCATATTTCCTTTCATATTATATATTAATTTAATTTTTCTGTTGGTTGCAAATTACACGTGGTTGGTTTTAGGCCTAACTTTTCAATATTGTTTTGTATTACTATTATGTCGAAAATTTCTGCTGTACGGGGGAAGGTTGGATCCGTTAAATATATTTAACCCTAATTTTGCTGGTCCTAATTCAGCAACAGCTTTAGAAATCATAATATGTCTCTATTTTAGTCCATTGACTCCTCTGGTTTCTTACATTTTAAAGTTCTAACCCTGTTTCCTGCTATACATGTTTATTTAATTCTTGTAGAATATACTTTCCATCATTTTTTATAGTTATGTTTCTTGAAATCTGGTTTTTTGTATCTTCTAGCTTTGTTAGTGGTATAATTTAGCATTATCATTTTATTATGCTGTGTATTTTTTTCATCTTATGATACTATATATATATATAACTCTACTCTAATTAAATTTTATTTAAATGGTGTCAAGTATAATTAAATCTATATTTATAGGTGGGAAAGCAAGTACTACTGGTCCCTCAACTACAATCCTGAATTTGTCACATCAGATACATTACAAAATGAGTCACAGAGGAAAGAAAAGGTTATAGTTCTAAGCTCCACTGAATCCAAAGAATTGCAAGAAATTATCTCGACCAAATACAAGATTGTTCATGCATCTGGAGCTGGTTACAAATCGCTGCTTGTATCTTGCAAAAAGGTGGACTTGTATGTGCTATCACAAGGCACTACACATTTCTGGGATACTTGTGGACCGCACGCATTGTTGTTAACACAGGGCGGAGGAATAGTGAAATTTAATGAAGTACTTAATGCCACAGATGTAAAAAACTGTGAAGATCTGCTGGACAAACAAATAAAATACTCTTTAAAAGGTGAAAATGTAGCCACAGGATCATTCCGTAATGCTGATGGATTTATCGCGTACAGAAACGCTGAAGATGTGATAGAACTGATTGAACTTCTTCATGAGAGAGGATATATGTCAAGAAAGTGAAATTAGGAGTAAAATACGTATTATTATTTTTGAATAAACTCGACGATAATTTTTTTAAATGTTCAAGTGTTTGTTTTGTGAGACAGTCAACTTTTAAATTATTCATACGTATTCCTTTACTTCAACAAGAGATCTTATTTCACAATCAATTCTTAAAAACTCTCTTTACTAGTATATTTTCAATATAACAAGAATATATCTCTCTGAAGAAAAGAAAAAACAATTAATATAAAAAAAAATTAAGTCAATTCCTACTTAGGTCAACAAAGAAAAAATTTATTTTAGTTACTTTTTATCAAATAGTTACAATTAATATAAATATGTACTACATATGACAGAATCACAAAAAAAAATGATAAAATAGGAAGCGATTTTCCTTGCAATTTTTCAGTTCCTACTATTAATTCACTCTCTATATATTTATCTTGTTCAAATTTTCAACCATTAATAAAATACTTTCTATTAATCCAATCAAGTTCAAATACATTTGATTAAACTTGTAGTGGATGAAACTTGATGTTAAAACATTTTTTTTTTCAAATATTAATTCATTAACGGTTTTCGACGCCAACTTAAATTCGTCTCCATTGTTGTAACTGTTAAAACAATGACAAAAGTTGGCTTTGAAAACCGGTTTTTAAGCCAAACCGGGTGTGCGTTGTTACAACAATGCAGACAAATCACGCTCTTTTTTTTCAATTCCTACTATTAGTTCACTCTCTCCCTATATATAACCCCAAAAAGTATAAGAAAATATTTAGTTTTAAACACAAAAGATGCCCTTGGTTATTGCAATATGCAGTGGCGTAACGGAGAACATTTGGGCTCCCCTGCAAAGTCATGTTTGGGGCCTCCATGGTTAAATTTTACAAAGGGTAGGTACTTGTGGCAGTCAGGCTTCGGGTGTGTACGTTACGCCATCTTTTATATAAATAGGGAGATTTCTTTTGAACAGTGTATAGCATCATATTCACAAGTGGAGACTATTCAATTTGAAAATGTTACAGTATTAAGTCTGCCACCCTCCCCCACATGTCAATAAATGTAAATTAGATTTATGGCTAACAATTAATGTATGTGCGCGCGAGTCACAATTTTATTTCGAGTGGAAATTTACTTTTTGTAATACCTTCTTTTGCATGTGTAATTTTTGTAAAACAAAATGTGTTGCATGTAATTATAAAATGGTTTACTGAAATAAAAAAAAAAATGATGCAGTGAATCATTTTATAAATTTTTATATGCAACACATTTTGCTTTACAAAAATTACACATGCCAAATAAGAAGGTGGCAAGGGGCATTTAACTTATCGCCACTTTCTTATTTCGCAAGTGTAATTTTTGTAAAATGATGTGTTTACATATAAAAATAATATATAAAATGGTTCATTGTATTATTTTTGACTGTAAAAGATTCAAACCCATGCATTCTTTTGTTTTACGTTGATACCAAACATATAAATGAAGAAAAAAATGAGCTTTTACAGTGCATTTTTATAGCTTGGTAACAGAATTGTGCATATTTTATATTCCTTAACACATTTTAAAATACAAATTGCAATATCTAATATTTTCCATTAAAATTGTTTATGAAAAAAAGTATATTAAAAATCTTTAGAGAAGATAAATTTGTATTAACACTGCATTTGAACAATACAAAGGAACATCGACTACAATTGGATTATAACTACATTCAGATTACTTGGATTAAAGTCACTTAAAAGCAATATTTAGACTAATATTGAGCCCCAATAAAGTATCATCTAAACTATTGTATTGCTTAGCTAGTAAATTATAAAAATGAATTTATTCTAAAAACCCAAGTTTTCTTTCAACACTTAAAAATAACTAGCTGCATTGAATGGGCTTTCTCTAGCTTATAAATTTCCCCCTACCCTTCACAAAATCAGCACTTCTAATATTCTTTTTCAAGATTACTTTGACTTCTTTCCTTTCTGCTTGGCCTGACATTGCACAGGCTTTCTCTACTTTTATAAATTTTCCCTTCTCAATGTCAGCATTTCTAGGGGTGGACATGTTTTCTAAATCAATACGCCATTAAAATTCCCTTTTTCGAAAATTTTTTTGACTTCTTTGCCCTTGATACAGGTTTCTTTCTACTTCATTGCACAGACTTTTACCATGTGTGTATAACATAATCCCCATGGGAATTTCTGCTTTCCCACAAGGAAACTTTAAATGTTGAAAACAATACAATGAAATTAAGTCACAATAAAAATAATAAATTTCTAAAAATTCATTAAATATTAAAATACAGTATAAATGTGATTAAAATTTCTATCGGTGCATCAAATTTGTTCTCTTGATCATTTGTTTTTTGATTTCAAAAAAGTTATTTTGAATACACAAATAAAAACAAGCATTAAGAGTGTTTAATATTCATTAATTTTCCCCCTCTTTATTAGATAGTTCATAATTTTCTGCAATTATTATAGAATCTTAGAATAAATTTTTCATCAACAAACTTCCATCAATCATATCTTTGAAAAGATCTAATTAGATCTATTCATATAATGGACCAAATTTTATCCAACTTCAATTACAAAATACATCACCAGATGGCACTCTTTACATGGAATCAAACTTAATTAGATTCTGAAAATATTGTGCTGTCACTAGGGTCACAAACCACATAAAACTTCAGAAGATCCAGGCAGTTAATATAAAATCCTAACTTTTCAAACATGAAAGCATATAAAAAATGCCTGTAGATTCCTTATAAAATTTATTACATGTTTTAGCAATCATTATGGCTAGTTTAATAATTTTAAATGATTTTTAATCACAATCAAAAAAAATTTTTGCTCTTTAATTATCAGTAGTAGCAAGAACTACTGAAGCATAGTATGTTATCGTACGATAAAATACTAAGAACAAAAACCACACCAAGACATTTATTGCATTAAAATATTTTTACAAAGTAACACAAGCATCTTTACAACACAAAACCTAAAGGTATAGCAACTATCATATGTATGTATGTATGTACAACACTGGCTTTTACAAGAGCACAGTTAAATATATAGATTTGGAAGCAATATTCCAAGAACAATGAATAGTATAAAACAATTGTGCTTTTGAACAGTATAACAAGACACAAAAGTTAACAGAAGTGAACAAGCAACTACTTAATTTTTAATAATATAAAATTGCATAATGTAATATCACTGTATAGTTTAAGTTGATTAAATATTTCTCAAAGTTAAATTTCAACATTTACTTCTAAGTTGCTAAGATCCTACGAACATTTATCAACACATAATAAAAAATCATGTGCAAAATGTAAAAAGAGACGCTAACTTTACATCTACCACACATAAAACAATCTCTTTGAAAAAATATTGTATAATATAAAATTGCTATAAATATGTATATACTATATATAAGAATGAGCTAGAATTCCTATTGGCATCATTCTATGAAAAAAATCACTTGATCGTCAAGATCGACTTTCGTTACATCCATTTAAAACTGCCAATTCTTAAATTCCATTCAATGAATCTTTTCACTTCCTTTGAGTTAGTTATATAAATTAAGTTCAATTAAAGAGCACATTTGAAACATTCAAGAGCTTTTTATTTTTCAGGCAAAAAGTAAAATATAAATAATACCTTCTACATTTAATTATATAAAATTTGAGCAGAAACTATGTGCTCTATAATTATAAATAACAGAAATTACAAAATTTACCTAACAGTTTTAGCTACTATAAACTCAGTTTTAATTTCACAAAAAAAAAAAGCAATCAACATAGAGATTTATACACAGAAAAAAAAATGACTTAAAAAAGCTTAATATTTACAGCTAATATCACATGAGAGCAATTGAAAAAAATATATATAAACAGGACATTATCATAAGACTGAATTTTAAAAAAAACTTACTAAAACTGCGAATATAATTAGCTGCATTATATGTATAAACTTCTTAAGGAATGGCAAATTCAGCAAAAAATAATACAACACACATTGCACTCATTTCGTTTCATCACATTAGCAAAATATATGAGCAAGAATAACACATTTATAATCACAGGAAAGAATTTGCAATTTTATTTTGCTACAAAATTAGCACTAAAAACTCTTTGGAATATAAAATTCGCTTTTATAAAAATTTATTTTTTACAAAAATTCTCTATAATTCTAAAAGATTAACATTTTAAAATAAACTTCTACATTTGATAATAATTTTTGAAAATTTCTTAGAATAAATTAAAACTATAAGAAACAATAAGAAATTAGTAAAATAAAATAAGAAATTGCCAATAGAGTAAATACATTTCAAAGCAAACATGTTGCTCATACTGAAATAGTTATGAAGCACAAAGAGAGGATGAAAGTGAGTTTTAAAGAATATTCAATCCTACACTTTTGAACAGAATAAAATAAATTATATTTCTACAGAAAATTAAATTAAAAAAAATAGGCACAATTAGAATAAGGATTGTAGTTGAGTACTAATATCTATAATTTACCTTTAAAGAGTTCAAACACAAATAAAAATAAATATTTTATGTTAAATAATTTTAAAAATTTCATAAATTTTCGATCATTTTATAATGTTTTTCAAGATTTGAAATTGAAACAAACTAATTGGGATTAATTAAATTTTTTTTATAAAAAAAATAATATACATTAAAAAAATATTTAACAGATCTACACATATATATGATTCAACTAATTCTCCTCTCAACAGTTAACTTAATATCTTTAATGATAATTGTAAATGAAACATTGAAAAAATATAAACAAAAATAGAAAGAAACCTACAGTCAAATGTAATATAAGTATTGAACCTGTTTTAAGATTATATATATAACAAGGCATAATTTATATTAAAACACTGGAGGAAAAAAAAGAATATATTTCTCTAGAATAGATGCGTAAAAAGTTTCTAAATATTTTTTCATAAAATTTCATTCCATAAAGAGTTTTTACACACACAGTAATCTCTTCATGAATCTAATTTCAAAAATATTTTTCAGATTATGAATTGATTTCAATAAAATAAAATTGTTCTCACACTCTATGATAATTATTCTACATATATAAATGCATCAGTATCTAAGATTTATAAAAGTAAATTCATGTACAAATTATTCAATTGTCACATTTTTTTAATGTTCACACTAACTTTTTACATAACTATAAAATCATTTTTATAAAGAAATTTCATATAAATGAAAACATGTAAAAGAAAAATTGTGTATCAAATAAGTTTTTTTTAGATTTAAATTCCGTAAATATTTTCATAAATAACAATTAATAAATATCATAACTGGATGGATATAACATACAAAATTACTAGATTTATTTCCATTTGTTGAATAAACTCAAATGAAAATAAAAGTAACATTTGCACCGATAACAGAAAAATAAAAGATACAACTAAGTGACGGTTAATCAAAATTGTTTTAATAGGAACTGATAAACAAATTGTTATCTGTCAACAAAAAAAAAAAAAGGATACAACATATACGCAATCCACATATCAGTTCTAAATGGCAAAATGACTCAACATAACTGACAAAGTCAAACATTTAAATTTGTTTTACAATACTGATAAAATACTAGAAAAATTCAACATGGGGTGAAAAGATGAACCATAACACATACTGGAATTTCCACACATTTTGACAATTAATATGAATGTGATTTCATACCAAATTTCAAGATAAAATAGGAGCAGCTACATAATTGCCCATTCAAGTGAGCCTAGATTCATGTACTACATAATTGCAGCTGACATTTTGATAAGCCAAATCTTCCTTCAGGAAGAATGGTAAACCCTACATATCATGAACACTACCATGGAATGGCACCATGTGAAGTTAGTCCCCAATTATCTGATGGCTTACGCGTCTTAAGCATCTCACTCCATTGCCTTTGCTATGAAATCGACAAGACGTTTAGCATACTGCTCTGGATGAACTGTTGAGATCTCTGCATTTGTTCCATGCTTGACAACCTTCGCAGCTTGAGCTGTTCGTTTTTTCATACCATAGTGAGTAAGTACATCAACTAAAGCAAGGAAGTAAATTTCTTTCTTGGGAGCATCTAAAATATAAAAGATTTCATATGAAGGACTGCAGAAAGACTTTTCACCAACTGTGATTAAGTTCTTCACAAAGTATACAATTTAAAACATATGGAATTTACCAAAAATGTTTTTTTAAAGAATTTTAAAACTTTTATTGTGCCTCCGGAGAATCCTTGATTTTTTACAAACCACTACTTAATATTTACAAACAGTCAATAAGCTATTCAAGGCACAGGCCAAGAAGTTCATATTGGCTATATACTATGATATTGTTGGTAAAAGCAAACAAAAATCATTTTTGTCTCATACTGATGAAATTTTTTTACCAATACAATCATTTTTAATTAGTTTATATAGGTATGATTACAGATATTTTTTCAAATACATTTTTCTTATTTCCCTTTTTAATTCTTTCCATAAAGTACCTACAAAATGAGTTGAATGAAAAATAGACAGCTATAAATAACTGAACCACTCAAAAAATAAAACAAAAATATAATCATTACATGAGTTTGCAGGAAGAACTACAAACAAAACAGGTAGAAATCTGCAATATAATACGATGAAGGGTCTGAAAACATTACAAGCAAAATCTAACAGAGAAAATTATGCAATGTTAAGTGTTCTTTTTTACTACATAAAAAAAATTACATTCCTCAAGTTAAAAAAGTAAGAAAATTTTAATTTAAATCAGACTTTTTTTCTTTTTAATTTATAGGGATGCATAAAGGTTTACATTTGAACTAAAGATTTCTGAAACAGGAGTTTTGGAAAAAAATACATGGTATACAGTTTTCAAAATGAATTTATTTGAGCTAAAACTTTTTATTAAATGAAAATGTGGATTTATATAATAAATACTCAGAAAAATAAAAATTAATGTAATAACTATGTTTTTGTTCTTTCATTGGTTGGGTGGTGTGTGTGTGGCTGTTATTTATAAAAGTAGTCATGTTGTCTGTATGAGTCTGTTACATTTTATATACTCTGAAATCATTTACATGTCCAGTACATATACCATTTATTGAAGATTAAACTGGATGAGCTGAAGTGTACTCTTTACAGATGTTAGCTTAATAAAGTTTGCTACAGTATTATCTCTTTAAAATCTAAAGAACAGGTGGTACATGTGCATAGGGCATAAGTGGGGGTGCACAGGGCACCACCTGACTTTTCTCCCATTGGACGATATGTATATAAAATTTCCATGGATAGTGATTAATATATGATTCAATTATAAATGCACGTCCATTCATTGAAAAAATTAATTACAAAGGTAAAAAATTTTATAATTTTTTTTACTTTATTGCTTTAGTTCACCATTAATATTCTTTTAAAACACTTTTAACTCAACTTAATTTGACTGGATAAAAAACTTAAAGAGAGTAAAAGAGATTATAAATTTATTAACCATCACTCCAAAGTTACATGATCAGATATCTAGATTCAAATAGATCTAGAATTTTCATCTATTTCATGCATTAGATGTCATTAGAAGCATCTCATATCTTCCACCCTTTGTTCCCATATTACACCCATAGGCTTTTTTCAGATTGGTTCAATTACTACAACTGTGAGCAAATTTTGATGCAATAAAAACAGTATTTTCTGATTCTGTAGCAGAATGCATTATAGACTGGCTGTTTTTGAAAAAAGCTGATGCATTTTTGAATGATATTTCAACTTTAAAACATCACAAGATGATGAATTTAAAATAAAACTCTTAACTTTTAGATTCTAACCATTTTAAATCATTATGGGATAAAAACACAATACTTGAATTAGTATCTTACTTTTCTCTTCATGCAAGATGGATAGGATACATTACTGAAACTTACTTTCAGAGCTTGCTGTTGCATAAATATCACGAGCAGGATTAAGTCCATCCCCATTAAAAGAAATTTCTTCCCTCATAGCTTGAGGGGAGTCAGGAGGTGTAGGCACTGTTCCTCCAATTCCACTACCAGCAGAATCTTCGTCTTCATCAGAACCAATTTCGCCTCCACTTCCTTCTAAGTCAGAAGTTTCAACCTTTTCCTTTTCTTGAGCATCAAGCTCACTGCGTTCACAGTCATGAATACCCAAACAAACAGAATAATCCATCAAATTCATAGATGACAGAAACTGAAAAATAAAGAAAATATGTTAAATAAAAAAAGTTTGGGAAACTGGGCAATATATTACAGTTTTATTATTTTTTTAAAACATTTTCTCATTAAATTCACATTAATGTAATGCAAGTTAGCAGGATTAACTTGCATTACAGTTAAGTTAACAGGATTTTAAATTAAATCAGTTAATTTAAAAACAATTTGGATATTTGTGTATTAGCAAAACAACCTCATGATCATGTTGGAGGAAATCAGCCAAGTTTAGAAATGAGCAAAATTCTTGTAACCTGGCACCAGTGATTTAGAAAAACCCTATATAAGATTTCCAGCTGTGTTTCAACAAATAGAGGTTATTTCCTCCCCATTTAGTTTCTTTGAATCTTTTCTGCCTATTTTATCTTAATACAAATTCCTAAAAATTAAGTATCATATTTGCCAATAACAGAAGAAAATGTGATAAAATTGCACTAAGAATAAAATGTTTTATTTCAGAAGTATAGATGCTTAAATTCATAAGCCACGAAATTACATTTCGAGAAAAAGAAAATGCAATGTTAAAACTCCATTAACACATTTGAAATGACAACTGGTTTAAAAGCAACCAACAACCTTTTTCCACAGCTGTATATTTTATGCATGGTAAACTGTTCTTCAATCTATTTCATTAAAATTTCCACTAAAAAAAAAAAAAAAAACCCAAAACCTGCTTAGAATCTTAATTTTTTTTAAAAAATATTAATCCAAAACATAATTAAAACTTTATGGCTTTACAAACATAAATAAAATGATACTTTATTTTATAATTTATCTTTACCAAGAAAAAGGTCACCATACTTTGACAATATGGGAACATTAATAGACCAAAAGTATCCTACTTGAACTAATGCTGAAATATGGCTAAACTTAAGCTGAAGTTGAATTGAAGAAAAAAAATTATGTGAAAAAGTCAAGTAAACATTTAAAAACACAGAATTATTGCAGTAATATTTAAATTACAGAAGTCGATCAAAAAGTCTAGAGAAATAACTTGAATATTACAGTTAAATTAGTTCATTTCATAATGTATTTCAATACCTACATTGTAAAAAATGTGCATGCATTTATGTGTTTTGATATACATGTAATATTTTCTCAATTCTGAAATAAAAATATGCTTATTTTTAAGATTAAGTTATTTTATACACATTTATCAAATCAACTCGCTGAAAATAACCAGAAACAAAGTGTGTGCATGCAAACATAAAGACAGACAGAAAAATAGAATGTGAAAAACAGTCAAAGGAATTCAGTTATTGTGACTCTTGAGCATTCTATATATACTTCCAACTTTGCAACACACAAATAAAGAAGATTTCTCGAAGTGAAATCTCAAAAGTGCAATTGCGCAGCATGGATTTAATGCTTACAAAATATTCATTAGACTTAATCATGATCTGCAGATTATCTCAGAGTTAGATTAAAAGAATATATTTGAACAAAAATTGGTCAATAATTGGACAAAATTAGTCAAAAAAATTTTTCATAAGCTAAAACTTTTAAATTTTTAAATCATAATTGGGAAACTATTCTGTAAAAAAGAATATACAAACAGCACTGTTATGAATGACCTATATTACATTCTAGCTAAAATATTCTACAAATTTACAACCATTAATCAGAACAAAAATTAGTCAAAAATAATTTATGACTGAAATTGATGCAAAAATCTAAAATGTAAAAATAGACAACTAAGTTTTATACTGGCTGGATTGAAAAAAAAATCATATTAGTAATAATAAACAGATAAGTATATGCAATTTTGATAATTTGATTATCAAAATAAGTTTAATATAAAATTTAAAAAAAACCACAATGAATTTTCCATCATTGAATTAAAGAATATGAAAATAAATAAAATATTTGTCATTGAAAATTGCATAAGTTTTTTCATAAGCCTTATTAAAGTATTAGCTAGATAGAAAATTCAGATACTTTCAAATGAGTGTAAATTTCAAATCAGAGAACCATGATTTAATATATATAACTTAAACTTACCATAGCATCAGCAGTAAGTGTTTCTAACAGTTTTTCTTTGGTTTCTCCTCCAATGTATATTTTACAACCATCTTTGACAAAATCATTATCTTTTAAGACAGGAATGTCCTTTTCCTGTTTCAATATTTTAAAAAAGAAAAAACAATTATCACATAGAAATATTTTAAGTAAAATAATATAATAAAAGAAGCTAGGATTAAAAAAAATTATTGCTTTTTTACTAAATTACACATAACTCAAAAAAGGGAAAAGTCAAAAATTAGTCAAATTTGGACATGACAATACATCAATATATGACACAAATATTTCAATGGTTGACTCATTACTAAAATTACAAGACAAGACTTCCAGTTTATTAATTTTCAATAACTAAATTTCATTACCATTTGCAGATGTTTTCAAAATACTCACTTTTTCTTTATCACTAGCTTCTCGGTCAATAGTAGATCCCTTAGCAAAGACAAGTACATAAAAATTAATACAAACGCTATATAAATTACAAAATATCATATTATTCAAATACAAAAGTTTTCTGGAAGAATTTAAAATTTATATTTTAGCTAAAACTTTAACATTAATATCATTTTATATAATAGCCAGTACTAAATAAGACAAAGAAAATGAGGAAGTACAATTTGGGATTATTATATTGTGAATTCAATTATAATTCAATGTTAAAATATGTGTAAAATAAAGTTTTTATAAACACACAAAATAAAATCTTTAAGACATGTATTCATGGGATAGGAAAATTTATCAGAAAAAAGAAAAGACTTAAAAAAAAAGGTTCATATGGAAACAAAAATATAAAATTGCACATAATTTTTGGATTGACATTCCAACTTTAAAAACACAATTTCAAGACTTTAAAAAGTTATTCATTATCTATTTGTTATATAAAAATGTTAATGTTTGTAAAAATTTTTGGTGAAAATTTAAATATTTACATCTTGATATCTCTCAATGCTTGTTACAGTATATGTGTATCTCCCCCCCCCCTCCTTTTTTAATTAGATACAGATAAAAAAATGGATGAATTCATATAAGAAATAATGGTATCATTCAGGAACCTAATTACCATAAAATTCAGCATATAACATGCACTTTTAACACCAAAAAAGATTGAAATTTAAGGGTGTGCGCTACACAGCAGATGTAAAAAATATACCTTTAAAAATAAAAATAAAAGATAAGTATACAAATAATTAGACATCTTTACATATCAAAATATCAGATATCCTTATGAACTTAAAGAGTTGCAATTTTAGAAGTATACTATTTTTTCACAAGTCTGGGATAAGACATCGAATAAATGACTTCAAAGCATAAAAACATTACATGCGTAAACTTCAGGTTCCTTCATACAAAAAGAGGGTGCACGTTATATGGCAAATATGCCTAAAAATTAAAAAATGCAGCTTGGAAGTATAGGTGTGCATTGTATGCTGGATTTTAAGGTACTTAGAATAAATATAACCTTATTATTGGAGCACTGCAAGGCTCTACTGTTTTGATCCCTCTACAAGTTTCTATAAATTAAGTTATTCAATAGAATATTAAACAAAGATATTAATGAGTACTTAATTTCAATAGAGAGGTAATTGGTTTCAATCCATAGTTAATCCTAATTTTTAATGCCTTGCCCATGATTGTCTTTATAAGAATACATTTTAAAAACCAAGTGAAAAGTCCTACAATAGAACCTCATTCATATGGACTAATTGGGGCTCTTAAGTTTTCAGGGTTAAATAAAATAACGTATACAATGAGCCAAGGCACATATATAAACACCATGTACAGCAAAAAGAAGTATGAGTTTTAAAATAAGACAAAGCAAAATGGTAAATATAATTGCATAAAAGATCATTCAAATCAATACATTTGTTTATTAGGAAGAGATATTAACAGCTTTATGTTCATTAAATACAATTTTTTTAATTGGCCATCCAGATTACATATATAATGAGGGTTTACTGTACTTTATTTAAAATTCTACACATTTACTTACTAACAAATGCTTTTATTTTACCTTAATATGGATACTTATAATCAAAAGAGTTTCATGCAGCACTTATAAATAAGAAAAATATTTAAAAAATTGAAAAAAAATCAACAACATACCTTTAAATCATACTTTTTGTGGATCTTCAAGCGAGTAGTGAAAATATTTCGCATCACAACAATGTATGTTTCTGCACCTTCCACTGTCAATCTATACATGCCCACATATTGAGGTAACAGTGTTTTCCCATGCCTTTCAACTATATACTAAAAAAAAAATGAATGATTCAACTTAAAATAAAACATAAGATACTTGAAATGAATTATAAACAATTTATCCTTAAATAAAAATATATAAAATTTGTTAAATATGATTTAATACCAAATTTTAACATTACTAATTAAAAATATGCCTCAAATTTTTAACAAATCATGATTTTATTAGATAAATAGAATTCAAAACTTAACAAATTGTATTCCAAAATAACTAATAATTCCATTATAATAGCTAATCACCATGCAGCATACTCTAAAACTAATAAAAAGAACTGAAACTAATGCAGGTTCAAATGACAGAAATATCAGAATGTGGAATTGAGAATTGTAATATAGGTATTATAAAATGGCAAACTGCACCACAATTATAGAAGTCCTTATGATACTCAATATACATTAATTTGGCTAGAATTACATCGTATTAAAGCTGCAAATTAAGTATCTCAAAATTACGAACTAAGGTCAGATGACAAGACTTAAGGGGACATGGTACGATTTAAACAAAAATTTTTAATTTAATGATTTTCAAAATTTTTTTGGTTGCCTCCTATGTAAAACAAATTTTGTGCTCAAAATTTCATAAAGGCTGGCCATTTAATTTTTAGAGGAAAAAACTTACAATTTGTGAAGTGATTTTAAAATGCTACTCCTCCTACAAAAAATTACATACACGTGTGAAATTTGATTTAGAAGTATGTCAAACTGTGCGTAGCAAAAGTTGGTATGGGTTTTGCTATAACATGATTGGTATTCATTCAATACTTTTTTTTTTATGAAAGCTTATCGAAAATTCCTTAAAAAATGTACAAATTCTGAGTTCAATTATCAAAAAAAAAATATGTATTGCTTTGATTCAAAAATGCATACCAACTTTTGTTCCATGTACTATTAGCAATAGGGGGGGGGGATCAAAGCATTAGGCACAATAGAAAAAAGCCTTAGCATTTTAAATGAAGACAAACTAGTTATTTTATCTTTCTGAGATAAATAAGTTAAAAGTTTTGATTTGCCAAAGGGATGTGAATAAAAATGAACGTAAAAGCTATCATAAATCTGTGTTTTTTAAGTTTAGAGCTTTCAAATTTTGTCAAGTTACAGAAAAGTAAAAAAGAATAATTTAAGCTTAAAAAAACTTAAATTTGATTTTTTGACCGATTTTTGTCAATTGAATCATACTGTGTCCCCTTAATCTGATCTTAGTGTTGCAAATCTTGTGCGAGTTCAGTATTAAATCAAAGCATTGCTTTGATAATCACTAACATTTTGCACAATAATTTATGAAAAATTATGCCTGACCTATCAATCCTCACAAGAATAAAAGTTGTAAATAACAATTTGTATAGATGAATTATTTAATATCATAGCAATAAAGAAAGGTTTTTAAGGACTTTAAATATTTGAATGCATATTAAAAAAAATAAAATAGAAAACTTATACTTAATCCACTGAATAATACAAAAACAATTTATTTAATGTGCTTATTTGTTGTTTCAGATTACTTTAAGAGAAAACTTCCTTCACATCTAAAAATAAACAGTAAACAATAGATGGAAATAGAAAAGAATATGTGACAGTTTGTATAATAAGATATTCATTTTCAAAATAAATTTCTCAGATTTTCTACATTTCCAAGAATTTTTGTGTACAAACTTTAATATTATATTTTTGATTCCCAATATATTTCAATGAGAATAACGGTAATAAACTCTTGTTAATTGAAGTTCTTTTTTAAACCAATAAATCAAACCTTACCTGAATATTTAAGATATCTGGGCAAGTTATTAACAGTACTGTGCAAATTAACTGGGACAAACATATTTTTTAAGAAAATTGTTCCTTTCTTGGGGATTTCTGCCTCAAACCAGTTTCAACTGCATTTTCTTACAACCTGCAACCGCCTTTGACTAGTCTAAACTGGTTTGACCACATGATGATGACATGTCGAAAATTTTTCCCTTCAGTTTCTGAAAGAAGTAGACATTTGTGTGAATAGTCTCCTTCTGATGTGTATTTAAAAAATGGATATCACTCTAATTAAAAGGACTAGAATTGTTACCCTTAGTCAGCATACTTTTATGACTGTGAGGGATATTGCTGCTGCAGTTGGAGTTCAAAAATCCACTGTCTCTAGGATTATTAATCAGCAAACGAATTTTGGCGCGGTGTCTCCAAAACAAAAGAGTAAATGTGGGCACAAATGTAAAACTGCACCTCGAACAGACAAATTTCTTGTACGAAATAGTACAAGGCATCTTTACAAAATAAGTAGAGATTTTCAGGGTGAATTATTAATTACTGGTGTGAGCATGGGATTCATCGACAGTTCGACGAAGGCTAATTAAAACTGGGAGATTTGCAAGAAAACCAAATAAAAAACAGTTATTAACACCTGCAATGAAGAAAAAACATTTGGATTGAGCCAGGAAATAGCAGTTCTGGATTGTAGAAGATTATAAGAATGTTGTATTCAGCAACAAAATGCATTTTTTTGTGCAAGGGTTTTGACCCAGATTTGTCAGGCGAAGCGGTGGAGAACCCATCAGGGAACAACACCTTATTCAAACAGTTAAGCACCCTCAGAAACAGATGTTTTGGGGTTATTTTACTTCTGGAGG
Source organism: Trichonephila clavata (assembly GCA_019973975.1). Lineage (NCBI taxonomy): Eukaryota > Metazoa > Arthropoda > Arachnida > Araneae > Nephilidae > Trichonephila > Trichonephila clavata. Next base: position 155,250 of record BMAO01005913.1, read on the forward strand.
ATCTGGCAGCTTAGTACCAGTTGAAGGGATGATGAACTCTAAGCAATACATTTCTATAATAGAAAGTAAAATTGTGCCTATGATGCAAGCATTCGCTGGTGGTGTTGGTATCTTTCAACAAGATCTTGCTTCCTGCCATACTTCTAAGCTAGCAACGAATTTTTTTCAAAAACAGAAAATAACGGTTTTGGATTGGCCTGGTAATTCTCCTCATGTAAATCTCATTGAAAATTTGTGGAGCAATGTACAGAGACATGCGAGTAAAATGGACTGCTCAACAAAGAAAACTATGATTGAGAATGCTATAAAAGTTTGGTTTCGTGATGACGAGATCAAAAATTCTTGTTCTAATTTAGTGGAATCCACGTCAAACCGTGTACAGGATCTCATTCAAGCTAGAGGAGGACATTTTGTATTAGATTGCTATATGGTGCATGTAAGTTAACCAATACTAATTAAACAACATTTGTGAAAATTTTTGTGTTTTTCCTAATTAATTTGCACAGTACTGTACTAGTACTGGTTGGAATTTAGATTGAATTTGCTTTTATTTATTATTAGATCCATATTTATGGAATTATAAACTTTCAAAATTTGTTTGTTCCTTAATTCTGATTTTTTAGTGATGACTAAACTATCATATTTCATTTCACATTATATGTATAACACTGAAATGGAAAAGTGAAAATGTAGAAATTTGATACTTGAATGTAAGTAATGTGACAGAGTTTTAAAAAACGTAATATATTCTGAAAATTAAAAATTTAAAAGAGAAAAGTCATACAGGATGATATTGCTTCAGAAGACTATGCATTTGTTCAACTTCTTCACTCACAAGAGTTTTCATAATAAAGAGGCGATCATATGACTCATAAAATTTTGCTCCACTCCTTCCAGGTGAACTAATTGCAATTGGTTGAGACTTAGTAAGCGAGTTCTGTAAATAAATTGAAATAAATAATAAAATTCTTAGTAATATACATGCGACACTATCAAGTATTGTTTATTATATTTATGTTAATGGAATGAATAACCGTAAAATGCAGCATATAACATGCACTTTTAAGACAAAAAATAAGATCCAAACTTACGGGTGCACGTTATACGCCGGGTATAAAAACAATAGTTCTAAAAACAACAAAAAAAGATGAGCATAAATTTTTTTTACTTCTACATGTATCGAAATACTATTAATTTAAAATAAATTACTCACCTTATGAACTAAAAGAGTTGTAGCTCTAAAATAAAACTATTTTGTCACAAAAGTCTAAGATAATACCTCGAATAAATTACTTCAAAACATAAGAGCAATGTACACTAATATTTCAGGTCTCTTCATAAAAAAAAAGGTGCACATTATACGGTGAATATACCTAAAAATTAAAAAAATAAGTTTGAAAGTATAGGTGCGCGTTATATGTCGGATTTTATGGTACTTTAAATATATAAATTATAAGACTGATCAACCCTCAAAAAGAAAACTATTATAAAAACTATTTCTGATTTATTTTCAAAATAATTAAACCATATTATGTAAAATATGCCCCAATGAATAAATGCAACTTAAAATTATCTACAATAACCATTAAATTTTTTTACATTGTTTAAAGTTCTTCTAGTAATTATTAATTAATATAGCCACAATAGCTAAATGGTCTTAGCATCAAGGTCATGTCAGATCCATTTGCTTTTTTATCAACATCACTCTTTGTAGCTGTGTCATGGGCTATTAGTGGAAGTCTTCATAATTTGGTACCTTGGTCTAGTGATGATAACACCTGATTTAGCCTCCCACTTTTCAACTGAGGTGACATCCTCCCACTGTCAGAACTTTGAAGTTCTCACATGGTATGGTGTGGAAGTTTGAACCCCGAAAGTTCAATGTGCTTCTGCCCCTCTATATGGCAGGTCATCACTGGCACCAGGACTCGAACCCAAGACTTAACAATGCTGGCTACAAATTCTCAACTATGACCACTACATCATAGCCAGAGATATCCAAGTCAAGACACAAGCTTGAGTCCCATTTCAGCTAAAAACATCATATAGTGGGGCTGATTAAGTTAATTTTTGTAGTTCTCACATCAGTGTTGATACAAAAAAAGGCTACACTTGAGACCAGAAGAGATTTCATCTACACTATTAAAATTAGAAGGTAAACAAACGTATCTATCTGTCTATGTGCGTCTATCTTCTCAAGAACCGCACCACACAGAAACTTGCGGAAGGTACCAAAAGATCGGGAACGATCCGAGGGAGCCGTTTTGCCCATTTTTATTCCGAAATTGCAATTATTTAAAAAGATATTAATTAAAAATCTTGAAATGCCTAATTGTTTTACTCCTGTCAGTTGTTTACTTGACAGAACTTCCATTCCGTTTCAGCCGAGTGGTGATCCGACGTTTTCCACCATCTTAAAATTGCCATCCAATTTTTGCTGTTGAAATCAGACAAAAATAATTACAGAATCGAAAAGATCATTTATTTCGCCACGATACGGTGTAATTTTTTTTGCAAAATAATGATATTTTCTATTTTTTAAGAATTTTTTAAAAAAGGGTTAAAACTGATGCGTTTTTATGAAAACTATTTTTAAATTGTTTTGTATGAATTTGTTTTCGTGTTATTAAAACGATATTCTACACTAAATAACTTCAAGCCTTTCTCTTTTAGATCTAGTCATTTAAAAAATAAAATGCCCAAAACTTTGTTTTAAAGAATTTTTTTAAAAATAGTCAAAATTTTTACTTAACACTAAATAACTTCATTATTTATGAAGATAATCGCGCGAAACATTTTTTCCATTTGTAGAATAATGTTATTCAACTTTTGCGCGAAGATTGAAAAAATTGCTTAAAAATTACGGATTTAAAAAAAAAATTTGTGATTTTCGTAAAGTACCGTTTTTGCGAGAAATAATTTAAACAGTATTTTTATTTAAAAGTACTTTGTTTTTTTAATTAATGTGTGAAGTTTGAAAGCATTAACTTAAAAATTATGCCCTATAAATAAAAAAATTAATAAAAAATATGCGATTTTAGAGTTAGCCAAGCCTTGGCGTCGAAAAAATGTTTTGCATCAAAGAGCTTCCAAACTGTTTCACACCTAACTCAAGGGTTACACCAAAATGTTCTGACTTACGCATGCGGAAATCAGCAAATTTGGTGAATAAAAACAAATGCGAGTGAAAAAGTTATTTTTGCTTCAATTTTCGTCATCTTTTCTTCATATAATTTTCAAAATTAAATCATTATATATGTCAGATTAAGATGAAAGAATGTATTCAATACATTTCTGAGATTCATTTAAAATATTTATCAGTATCAAAATTTTTGTTTTCTTTCATAAAACTTATAGTTTACTTTAAAATAAGGCCTTACGTATATAACGTTTTTTGACATATAATTTTATAATAAAAACGCAAAATTAGCCCATTTCGAAATTTTTTTTTGAATTATTCAGTTAAATAAGCATAACTTCCTAAGGAAAAAAACTAAAAGCTATCTTCATAATTTATATTCTTCATTATTAATTGCATGTTATTAATATATCTAAAATCATTAAATTTGGTGAGTAAAAAAAATGCAAGTGAAAGTTTTTCTTTTTTTCCCCTTCTATTTTTTGTACATATCTTTAATTCAATAATCCATAAACTACATTCTTTTTTAAACAAAAATAACGAAAATATTTGGAAAAACTCAATAGCTTTTATGCCGATATCATTATTTCAAATAAGTTTATTTGCAATACATTTAAATGTAATCATCAAACAAAATTATTCAATTATGTGAATATTCTTTGGATCCCCTCTTTAATTAAAAATTATTTTCAAACTCCATTCTTCATTTAAGTCTATTCTCCCTTTCTACTATCGGTCTTCATAGTCAAATGGTTACGGCATCGGATTCATATCTGGTAGGCCTGGGTTCGAATCCAAGGAATTCGATTTTTTCATATCTGCTTATTTTTCCCACGCAAATTAATTTTATTGATAAATACTTATTTTAACATGCTCCTCTGTTATTTTAATGCACTTTTCCTATTTTTTAGCCTTTAAAAAGGTTCTTTTCTGATTTTTATTCATTCAAAGTAATTTCTCATTTATTCAATGATTGAATTCCATTTGCTGCATCCCCACTGATCAGAATTTAACTTCATCTTCAGTGCTGCCCTTATTTAAGCAAACGGTATGTCACAATTAATTGCTAAATGAGCATTTTTAATCAATTTTATTATAAAATAGTTAAGTTAGTTTTGTATAATATACTTTCTTTTGCAGATACGTGTTCAAATAATTTAATTAACACAAAGTGGAATGAAAAACTATAAAATTAAAATAAAAAAATTAAATATTTTTATAAGATAGTATTATTTTTTTTAATGTTTTTTTTTCAGTGAATGTAAGCATATAACTAGGTTTTCCCCCAAAGTGGTTTTTATAACACTTGCATATGTTTAATCAAACATCCAAACGTTTCAAGAGCTATCTGTAGAATATTTTTATTAGTATTTATTGATAATGGATTTAAATTAATATATTTTTTTAAAATCAAAGGAATGTTTTTATTAACAAATAATTAATTTAATAATAAAATAATAGAAAGTATATCGCCTATTATTTAGGATAAAAATACGTTCTAGAGACATTTTTAAGCTAACTGTAAGTAACGTTTGATTAATGAAAAAATTAAAATTATTTTATTATTTTAGATTCCTAAAAACTATCTATTATAAAAAAATGATGACTTTTTTTTTAATCAAGCATCAGAATAGTTTTCTTTATATTGTGTTTAAATTTATTATTTTTTTACTAAAGCAATATTGTTTTTCAAGTCAGTAATAGAAATTTGAAGATAATATCTGAGAGGAGAGCAAGGGGGAAAATAGTTCTACACTCAAAAAAGCCACTGTAACACCGTGCTGCAGAGAGAAATGAAACCTGTTTAACTTTAGTAAGATCTGGAAGATATTTTTTTCGAAAAAGGGAGTTGTAATGACGTTAATATAAAGGAATCACATACACACACACCAGGAACTTCGATAAAGGAAGGGGAATTTCCATGGCAATAAGTTATGCATTCCAATATGTTCATGCAACGCCGGGTTAAATGGAAAGGAATGAAACACGTCTCACAATGAAAAGAAGTGAACAAATTTCGAGAATGGAAATTTAATGACATTGTTATGGAAATCACTCACATTGCATGCGTACACACAGAGAGAAGTGTTGTCGTCCAGAGGGAAACAGGATATATTCCGGGTGGTGATTAAGTAATTCACTCGGCAAAAACCCGTGCAACACCGGGCTAACCAAGGCGGGGGAGAAATAAGGAAGTCAAACTAATTTCGAAAAAGAATATTGGAAGTGCTGATTTATTGAAGGGAAGGGAAAATGATAAATGAGAAAGCCCGAGCGATGCCGGGCCATGCACTCACATCGTACGTGTGACCACACAGAAGTTCTGGCGTTATGAGGGAAAGAGGAACTTCTCATGGGGATTAAGTTATACACTCGGTAAAACCCTGTGCAACGCCGGGCATAGCGGAGGAGAAAAAACATAGAAGCCAAAGTAATTTCAAAAAAGAATATTGGTCATGCTGATTTTGTGAAGGGAATGGAAAATTTATAAAAGTAGAGAAAGCCTGTGCAACGCCAAGCCATGAAAGCTAGTTCAAAATTATATGGCTATTTACTATTAGTGATTTAAAATTTGTGATGAGCAGAAACAAACAAAATCAACTTATAAATCACTCAAGACATTCGCAAAATATTTTCATATTCAATTATCAATGAATTAATATTCATAAAATAACAAAATTAAACAATTTAGTTTAAAAAAATTTTAAAAAATATAAATTTATTACCATGTATTCTACATCATCTATGTTAAAACGTTCCCTCAGATTTCTAAATACAAGGGGGCAGTACTCTTTGACTTTAAAATGACTTGGCATGCTCTCTCTAAAGGGAAAAAGAGTTCATTAAAAAATGCATAATAAATAATTATTTATGAATATAAGATCATTTTGGTAAGAATAAATGAAGAATATTTTATTTTGCAATTATCAGTCATTTTAAATTTTACCAAAACCATGAGTACAACATTAATTTAAAATTTATGAATTAATATTAAGAGAAAAGGGAACATTACTTATTTAAAAAAGAAAAATATTTATAAATGCAAAATGTATTGTATGAAACAAAATTTAAATAAATATTCTTGTTCTATCTTTTGATCTATATTACAAAAAAGTATAAAATCTGTATTTTTATTTCTACATTCTGCTAATTCAAATAATAAAGATTACAAGTATTCCAAAAATAGAATATCAGGTAGAAATTACTTAATTCCAAAATATGTAATAAAAGTTTCACTCTAATAATGATTTACCAAAAAAATAATAAAATGGTTAGAATGATGCAATACATTTTTGTACGCATGAATACTTTTCCATATTAAGAATAAAAGGAAAAAAGTATTATTTTAAACAGAATAATAATCATTCATTTGTTTATTTTATAAAAGGAATAATGAACAATAACAATGTCATCAAAAGTAATTGCATCAGCTTTGTGACTCTGCTCTTTAAGAATTATATTGATTCTATACTCAAGAAAAAGATTTTACATTTTCAAAAATGAACATATTGTCTTTTGTTAAAAGATCTTAATTCAATTAAAACCTTGCGAAAATATGACAAAACTTTTTCCTCACATGACAGATTACTGTAAAAAATTAATTAAAAAAAATTTATGCATCAACTTTATACTTATTTTATTTATTATCAAAAACAAAAGAAACAAATAGTTTTAGGCATGAAAATTTTGTAAATTCAAACATAAATGCATACACTTTTGACAGCTTATCTTTGAAATGTTTTCTCCTTTTAATAAATTATAATCACAATCACAAATAGGCTTAAGTGACGTAAGAAATTCCATAATTAATTCTGTCTTTGCTTAAATAGACAAGAAAAGTAAAAGTATTGCATAGAAATTCCAAAATCCCAATACTCGAAAACATTCCAGTAATAACAAAGCATATAATTTGAAATATAATGCAATCAAGAATAGTAAACATATTTTAGAATATTTGAATATATACAGTATAAAAATTTAAAAAATATAACAAAGTTAATTTTTAAATCAAACAAAAAAAAGAGAGATATCTAACTTGCAAAATAAAACAATTAAAATAAATTATATGCATTTTAAAAAAATCATTCATACTTATTGAAATGATGATAGTCAATCTTTATTTTACTAAAAGCTTTGAAATCATCAGGCAAGAGCATTACAGGTACATTCACATGCGTCAATTCATTTATCTAAAAAAGGACATATATTCAAAAATAATAATTTTAACTCATAGAACCATATTTTTAATCAAATATGAAATTCACAATAACAGCAATTCATTTTGAAAAGTGAAGTAAATTTTAAAAGTTACGTGAAGTGGGTTTGCAAAGAAGAATGATTTGTAGCTGTAAAGTACTTGCTAAGTAAGATTCAGTTTAAATGTGTTTCAATTGACAGCATTTTCCAAGTTTTTCGAAAGATTGAAGAAACTTCCTGGGATAATCATTTTTTCTTCATTAGAAATTCTACAAAATAAAGCTAATGATTTTTGAATAACATACATCATTAATCTATTTCCCAAATACACACATTTTTATTAAAAAAATTAATGAGAAAAGAAAAGTTGAATATTTTATTGGTAAAACATTCTTAAGAATTAATCCAATGTAGGATATAAATAGGGATTTTTAATCCGAGGTTATATCAAAACAATTTTTTTTTACCAAAATAAATGAATATTTGAAGTGGCAAATAGCATGTTCTAAAGCTAGAAAGCTTTAAAAATAAGATTTTTATAAAAAAATACAGAAAGTAAAAAAATCCCTCAAAGTAATCTTGAGTAAAAATCTCAACAGAGAATTTTTTTTAGAGATAAGAATAGATTGCAACACACAAAAGCAGGAAAAATATGCAATTAATAGTTTCTAACTCAAAATAAATTTGGTGCAGGTATGAACAGGTTTTATTATATACAACTACTATATGGACAGGTAATTTTGATGTGTTAAGATTTGTAATATTTCAATTAAATTATTTAATTTCATAAATAATACTGTTTTACAATTAATATTTTGTAACTATATCATCAAAGCTATTATGATGAAAGGAAAAATATAGTTTATTTAAAAATGAACATGTTTATAACTACAATTTCATCTCCATTTAGAATGAGAAGAAAAGGACAAACACAACCTAAGAAGATCAGTTTGGAATACTCAAAGAAAAGAATATTTTGGATATCAGTTCATTAGGTCCTGAGAAATTCATTCCATTCCTATAAGATGTTTGATGAAACTGAACTCAACAACTGGTCTCTTGGTAAACTAGGGGTTGAGAACAGTAGAGTAGCTAGGTATTCAAAGGCCCTGGTGCAAAAAAAAGAAAAGAAAAAGAGGTCCCTATGTCTCTAGTTTGGTTGGGTAGTAGTATCAAGTAAAAAAGTAAAAATATAATAGTGTTTCAAGTATACAAAGCTACTTTAACATCAGCCCTTTATCGTGCTTTGCAGAACATAGGAAAGCAAAGTTACATACTACTTACATGTATTTTTATGAGTTTTCATGAGTGAACTTTAGTGATTACCCAGATTCGATTTGACACAGGAGAGACAGGAAATGATACAAAAATATGCATGAACAAGAAAATATAATACAATATATTATTACAATTATATATGGAAAAAAAAACATCCCTGTAGAAGAACAGAGGAGGAGGGAGAAAATTACATCAGCTGATTGCAGATATTAGATTGCAAAATACTGAAACAGGAAAATAGCTTATAATGAATCATATTGTTATTAAAAATAAAATGGCCAAGAAGAGAAATAGCTTCCTGTGTACATTTTTTTCAGATGTATGGTAAGATTTTTCATGGAACTTGAAGCTTATTTTCAAGTAATAGAAAAATGAAAAAAATTGAAAAATTATATAAACTTTTCAATAAGTAAAGTTTGCAACACTATACAAACAAAGGAAAGAATTTAGGGGAATTCCTTATAGTTTGAAACTACTTTCAACTGAGTTGCGCTGATTTTAGTTATGTTGCAACCTTTTATATTTATCTTAAATGTGGAAGAAATTATTACAAGTTCGGCTTGTGTGGTGGTCAGAGTCCAAAGGCCTCCCTGAGGTTGAAAGCCCTGGTGCACGGCACTGTCTAGCCCATTGATAACTTTGCCACTGGTTGAGAGAGTAGAATAGAACCAGACGTTTTTTTAAAACTCTTTCAATACATCATAAGTGACTCAGTACAAGTATGTTCAGATTATAAATTATAAAATAAAACATTATAGATTGAACAAAACATTTAATATCAAATACAAATAAGTATAAAAACAATATTTAAAAAAATAATTGACAAAAAGTACTTTATATAGTCATTCATACTTATGATTATACAAGAGGTCTCCTCCCTAAAAATGCCAATGCATTGAAAAGTGCCAATTCATTCTGAATAGCACACAATTTGATAAATTTGTTGGCTAAATATTACATACCGTATGATTCACACCCCACATGAACACGCTAACTAAAGGCTCATTGGCACGAAATAACTTCGCCTTCTGGTACTTTGGCTTGAAGTTCTTCTTCTTTAACTTACTACTACCTTTCTGTGTAAGAGATGCCATCTATAAAGGGGAAATTTAAAGATAATGAAAAAATCAAAAAGTTGCTTCTTATCGATTTTAAATTTCTTGGTTTCAGTAAATACTATAATCAAAAACAAATATATAATTTTTAAATCTGTCATGAAAATTAATAATGCACTAAATAATATGAGAATGAAATGATTTACCTCCTCAATCTTCATATAAAATTTTTTTTAGGTACTCGTGTATTATTGCAACTATGTTGGCAACATTATATGAAACAAAACGCATGGTTGCCAATTCAGCACGTATGACACAAGCAAAATTGGGGTTGACAACTTGGCGAGTTATCTTGAATGTTGGTATTGTTGCGATAGTACGTAAGTACCCTTTTTTAAAACTACACTACACAAATTAAAATTTTAAATAAAAATACAGAATTGGTGTCAATGAATATTTGAAAATGCTCTAAAAATTCACCATATTTACTTGAAATATAAGTTGAACTTTTTTCTGATTTTAATGCTACAGAAAAAAAAGATTGTGGTTTAGAATTGAAAGAGAAAAAATTCATTGGATGAGGAAAATTGAACATGATATTGATGGTAAGAGCAACTACATGTTCATGTATGTATTGACAATTTTTCAATACTGGTATAATAAATTAATCCTTCACTTCTTATTAGTTCTCATTTTAATTTTTTAAATTTCATTAATATCAGAGATATAAACCTTTTTACACATTTTTTTATATTTTATCTCAAAAGACTGTTGAGAATTTAGAGTGTGGCTTAGAATTGATGGCAGCTTAGATTCGAATAAATATGGCAAAAAAAAAATTTCTATCTAATTTTTAGAAATTGGTCAAACATGTTTCATAAAATTGTTTTTCAGAAATGATTTTTGTATAATACTTATTTGGAAAAATTAATAATGTTGCTACAAAAATTATAGAATTGAAGAGCTTTGATGTTTCAAGTTTTCAGTATAACAATATGATCAATTAGAATTTAATCAAGTAAAGGAATTTTTTTATTTTTCAAGTATAAAACATTTATATTACACACACAGCAAGTTTAAACCTAAGGTTACTTTTATACTATATAGCAATTAATAATAATTATTATACATTATATTATTTTCTTTGTATTGGTTTCTTAACAATGAGATATATTACTTTTACATACACTCAGATTACGGGGATTTAGTTTTATAAATTAATTTTAGAATTAAAAAGCAATTTTTAATATAATTTCTAACTATATTTTCTCTTCTGAATTTTTTAAGTATAGTTTCAGCAAATAAAAACTTTGTTTAATCCTGCAATCTTATCACTAAATTTAAAAATGTATTAACGAGGATATTAATGACTTTTACAGTCTTCCTACTTTCTTGCTTATTGTTTTACTTAAATTTATAACAAATTTAATATGTATATAAATACAAGTTTTGCATGCATACATAACAAGTATGCAAGAGTTTTTCAGGTATACATAACAAATTTCAGAAATGATTGAAAGCTTAACTATATTATTTTAATTATTACATATAAAATGGAAGAAAATTCCCAGAACAATGAGTATAAAGTTGGAAAAAGATCAAAGAATTTTTCATGTTATATAATTTAAAATTTTTTAAAAGAACTTACAGACTTAAAAAATAGTTTTTCAGTACTTTTGCAACAACAAATTCTTTTATTTAATCATCATATAGCAATCCTTGAGTTAAATTATAGATTACAGAAAGAATTGAGATAATTGTGATTTATTCAATGTTGTCCTAAATTTACTTTTTAAATACAGCAGTCCCTGGGATGGATTTTACTCTCATAACTGGTTTATTTAGTATAATTTTTTGTTAGAATTTCAAATTTAAATTAGTTACATTTTTAAAAAAAAATTCTGGAAAAAAAAAAGAGTCTGAAATAATTGTCATTTTGTTTAACACGAAATGGTAATTCTTGTACCACTTAATTTAAATTACCAACTCAGTTAAATAGTAATATATTCATGAACAGTATTTGAACAGAACTAAATTTAGTTCCAATACAAAATTTTAAAAATATTGGCTAAAATTTAAATTAAGCTTCATAAGCAACTTTAACAATAAAGTTTTCAAAATTTTTTTATCATGAAAATAAAATTTGGAATCATATCTCAAGTAGAGAAATTCTGCAAAAGTTAACTAATGTACATATACATATTTTTGAAAATACCTTTTAAGCAAATTTTAAAAATACTCTTGTTAATCATAAAAATATGAAAAATTATACCTGAAGAATAGTAAGTCTTTCATGTAGAATTTGTATAACCAGTCAAAACTATTTCACATTAAATTATTAGTACATTTCTATTTCAATTAATAGGATATGATAAGCAATAGAAATTTCTGAGAAAAGTTCTGTGAATATAATGTTATACTTCTTGTTTAATTGTACTTATGTAGTTGAACATTATTGTCTAAAAGAAAGAAATATAAGGCCACAATTGAAACACAATTATAACTAACGAAAAGTTTACACAAAATAGTCAAATTATTTAACAGATCCATATATGTACATGCAGTGTAAATAACCAATAAAATAAATTTAATGTGATAAATTCCAAATCTATATTGTAAATTATAGCACAAATAATTGTTTTACAATTAAAATTAATCTATGGTTTACAGTCAGTTAACTCTATTTTTAGTACTTCAAATGCTAGACAGAAAAAAATTTCATTAATATCAACATTTTGCTTAAAATGAAAATTCCTTAAAAAATCACTTAAAATTCGCATTTTTCAAGTGAAAGATTATTTCCATATAATCAAAATTAATTCCGTAAACACGGTATCTTTTCAAAACTATTCAGTTACCTTTCAAAAACTCAACTTTTTGTTGATAAAAAGACAATTTTAATAGCTATCAGTTTAACAAATTTTTCATAAACCGGCTCACAATCCGATCCATTTATTTCACTGTTAAACATTCAAATGTAAACAAAAATTTTAAAATGCCGCTGATAATGAAAATTACAGATAAGAAATAAATCAGTGCAGCCAGATAGATAATGAATTGTTAAAAGAGACTAGAACAATAACATATTATGAAATTTTATTACACCTGTATTTCTGAGCAGAAAAATTTTTAATAAATAATTAAATCAAGTGACAGCTTATGTCATTAATTAAATAAAAAAATCAAATTCAGTTAACAACAAATAAATTAAAAGTAAATACTAACTTCGAATAATGGCACCCTTTTTTAAGAAACTGAATGAAACTTAACTATTTAATAATTATTTAACTAATTCCTGCAATTAAAAAATAAACTTTATAATCCTTAAAATTTTCAGACATTTTCCTCTTTATTCAGTACGTTTGTTGCCAACTTGAACTCTAAAAGAATACCATCTACTCAAATTTCACAATAAAACTATTTTTGACATTCGTTTTAAAAGTTTTGGAATGAAAGATTACAATTACAAATAAAATATTCCTATAAGTGTGGGGAAAAAATTTTTAAAAAAGAGATGCGAATTATATTACACTGAAACAAGAATATAGCTCTTTTTATTGAAATCTTTTTTCCCCTTCTGATTCGTTCGCTTAGATTCGCTCAATTCAGAAAAAGGGGTGATATTATTGAAAAACTACACTAGATAAAATACAACGGATACAGAAAACGTAATGCTGATTTCTCGAAATGGCAACGAAAATCAAACGTTCTCCTCCTAGTTTATATTGGCTATCCATGAATAACTAGTTACTTCCTAATTACTACAAGTTTCAAGAAGTAAGAAACGTAACACATACTCAAGATATGATTTGTTGATCATACTGCGAAAGATTTCCATTTGTTGAATTTTGCAACTATTCAAAAAAATATTGTTCTGTTATTACTTAAACTTGACTACAGAACAATTTTTATAGCTATTTAAAAATTAATTCAACTATTTAAGCCAAATTTTCTAAGATTATCAAGTACAAATTTTATTTGTAACACACACACACATATATAAATATATATATATCGAAGAATATTCAGGAATAATTTTATCCTTAAATGCTATCCTGTGATCATATTTATTATGAATGTTGTTAGGGAAGCTGATATGCTACCTGTTGTTTCTTTGGTCTATTGCGATCATATCTTACAAATTAATTTTAGTATTTTTAAATTTTTCACATACTTCTAAGTAAAGAGATTATTGTTTTATTCTATAGGATTATGGGGATTAATATTTTAGTAAATTAATTTTAATTTCCAAAAATGTATTTAAACTGTCTTTTCTTTACTTATCTTCTTCGAGGCAGTAATATAGGCAAATAAAGAGAAAGGTTGGCTCCATGAAAAAAACACTATCTACCAATAAGTATTTGGAAACCCATACAAATGAGGATATCTGTCGTTCTGATCTGCATCGCGTCTTCTGTAGAATATCGTGTAGGAAACAGCATTGGCATTAGTCGCATGCATGATGCTACGAGCTTCAGTGCTGTCTAACTTCTAGAAGGGAGTAATTGCCAAATATCATAGAAATGGTTGATCTTTAAGGGAAATATCTATTGATTTAAACATTCCAAAATTGATAGTGTTTTTGTGATTAAAAAGTGGAAGGTGAGTGGAAGATCGACCTGGAAGATCCACAAAACTAAAAGATAAAATTCAACGAGTGCTATTTTTAAAAAAAATTGGAAAAACCGCACCAAACCAATGGCCCGTTTTACTCCAAGACAACAAGAATTAGAACTGTTTCGAAAAAACCATCCACATGGAAGCACATTTTCTTGGTTTCCATGGTCAGGTTGCCGCCCATAAGCCTTTGATTAAAAAATGCAGGCACGCTGCTTGGTTGAGGTGAAGCAAGGTTCTGCGAAATCGGGCCGTAGATAAATGGAAACAGGTTTTCTGAAGGGATGAATCAAGGTTCAATCCTTACAAGTCGTATTTCAGAGTCTGGATTTGGCGTATACATGGAGAACGTCTTTTTCCAGAATGCATTGTGCCTACATTAAAGTTTGGAGGAAGGGAAATTAGTGTCGAGGATGTTTCTCGAGGTATGGACTGGGACCCTTGATCCCAATTCATGGTAAGCTTAACTATGACTCCTACTCCACTATTCTTGACAACAATGTGCTTCTTACGTTAAGGAAATTTTACAGGTTGCATCATTGTTCCTTCCAGGATGAGAACACCACTTGTCACGTTGCGAGGTCGACCATGGAATGGTATAATGACAATGGGGTGAAACGACCTGTCTATCCTCTCAGAGTCCAAACTTTAATCCTTAAAAAAACCTCTAGGACATCTTGGATCATTGAATTGGGAAAGGAGAGGGGGCAGCAAACGTCTGAAATCGGTAAAAGAATCTCCAGTCTTCTCCAAGCCGAGTGGAATAAAATACCCCTGTCTATCATCCAAGCATTTGTGGAGAACATGCCCTGGAGGGATAAAGCTTAAGAGGTCATTTTTTAAACCCCAAATGCTTTAAAAAAGGCACATTTTTTTTGTTTATAACTACACACCATACTAATTCCCGCACTTCACCACGAAAAAAAAAATACCGGGCGAAAAGCATTTTAGTACCATAGACAAAATGCATTACCTTTTCAAAATACTGGCACTAATAAATACACCATAAGAATTAAAAATAAGCGCAAATCAATTAAAGAAAGAAAAGATCAGAATGCCCGTACAGCGGCATTCTGATTCTGCCCGAATTACTGGCAAACCAGTAATGGCCAACTTTCGCTATCCCGTACTTTGTATGGACAAAACGCTTAAGAGATTACAGTTGTAATTTTCTCAGGTGGAGGTTCTTCCAAATATTGAATATGAATGAATTTTGGTTATCTCTTTCATCACAGATGTCCAATTACTTATTGGTAGATATCGTTTTATTTTTATCATAAGCATTTTTTTCAATTATATTCGAAAGCACTCTCATAGCCTCGCCTTTTGACTTGAGAAGGACAGGACTTGAATTTTTAAGACGGAAATGTATTTATCCTTTGCGCTCCCGCAACCCTCTTAAAGGGCCGGACTGTGACCTTTGGGGATCCTCTGCTAACAATATCTGGAATCGCCCTAAATTTTTAAAATTTTTGCCATTTTCCTAAAAAAAACTTTGCGCAAGAAAATTTAAAATATACGTAACTTAGGTGTTTTTTTTATTTCAAACAGTTTAAATACGTTGTAAACAATATTATAATTTACAAAAAAAAAATTCTACGCTTTTGTGATACAAATTCTTTTATATTCTCATCACATTTTAAGTCTTTGGTGAGATCAGTATAAGGAGAAAGAAGTGATAAATAATTAAGCCTAGTATTTGTCATTGTTGTCCTATATTTGTTTTTTATATAGAACATTTTAGAGAACGCACGCTCCGCTTCACAACTAATAATAAGGAGCGTTAGAAAAATCTTTAAAATGCTATACAAATTTGGAAAAATGATAAGTTTCTTTTAAAAAATTAAATTGAACATATCACTACAAGTATAGGATTCTCGTTCGGTTTGTTTTAGATAAGTTTTGAATAGAACACCTTCATTTACTAAATGTTGGTATACGTTATCTGAACAGTAATTAATAACATTGCGTACACTCTCCAAGACGACGTTCTCCGTACTTTGATTTTGCAAATCCATCAAAAATTCAAATTTCTTACTATATTCTGCATGTACTTGACTTTTTTTATTTAAATCATGGATTAGCTTATCTAACGCAACAGTAAGCGTGTCTTATTTAAATTTTTCTGTTCCGTATACCAGTGCCTCTCAAACTTTCATTATTGGCGACCCAATTTTCAATCATAATTTTTACGCGCCCCCACCCCTTTATACAATAATAATATATTGAATGCAATAATAAAAACATTGGTGTTAAAGCTGCAATAAGAACTTAATTATAAACCGTACAAATTAACAAGATAAGTATTAAATTTTCTATATGTTACTTTTAAATAATATATATTTTAAGCAAATTACTTTTAATAGGATAACTATTATGTTATTTTTTTTACTTTCGCTAATTTTAAATTGGAGCAGATTGCAAAATGATATTTAATTAAAGATATATTTCCTCCGTAGTCCATTTCCAAAAGTAGAAAAGTCATTAGAAAAATAGTCTATGGCCTATGCTGCTCTCTATCATATCCATCACATCTAGCATTCTCGCGATCGTCTGCGTGAGTCTGGGCAACTTATCAGACGACTGCGCAAAACATGTAAAAATACTGTACCGCGTAGAATTCCAATTAGTCTTGGTCGAGTCGATACTTCTATAACTACTGAATCTACCTAGATTTTGCGCTTCAGTAGTAATTCACGGCATTAAGTATTTACGGCAGTAGATTAACAAAAACATGGATAAATTTTTCAGCCGTTAGTGAACATTCGACAATAATAAAGCCTCAACAAGTGCACAGACGAGTATAGTTCCAAAAATTAAATCAAGTATGTATTCTCAAGAATATTTAAATTTTCGATTAACCACTACCAAAGTAACAGGAGAAGAAAAGCCCCTATGTGTGTTATTTGTTCAAAAATATATTTGTAGTAGACAGTATGAAACCTAATAAACTTAAAGGACCTTTGGAAAAGCTTCATGGTGTGTACATTGACAAGCCTCGAGAATTCTTTGAATTAAAATTAAAATTATACAAAAAACAAAAAGACAACATTTTTTTTAAAAAAATGTTGTCAGGGAATGACAAAGCTTTATTTACTTTTTACAAAGTATCATTCAAAATACCAAATGTAAAAGCCTCACACTATTGGCGAAGAGAG
The DNA here is from genome assembly GCA_019973975.1 of Trichonephila clavata. Lineage (NCBI taxonomy): Eukaryota > Metazoa > Arthropoda > Arachnida > Araneae > Nephilidae > Trichonephila > Trichonephila clavata. The sequence continues at coordinate 172,694 of BMAO01005913.1, forward strand.
CTTATTTTACCAGCAGCAATTGAGATCGTAGAAACCATGTTGGGGACAATTTTGCCAAAGAGTTGCTGTCCATAGACTGCAACTCTTTTGCAAAATCAACTGTAATTTTAAGCCTCACAGAATTAGATTTAATGTTAAATAATGAAAAAGAATGTAAAATTCCGATGAAGAATAATTGTGTTATTTTTAATATTCAAAGCGAGAAGACTTCAAAATGTTTTAACCCGGGAGCAGGCGCGCACTCGAAACTAACGTTAATGGTCGCGCGAGATGACTGAGTCACCCCAATCCTTTTTTTTTATAATTATTTTTATTTTACACGATAAAAATCACAATTCTAGTGAATAATTTAACAAAGAGAAAGCATACTTCCCTACTTTCAATTTTTGTTTGTTAATTTGAGAAAAAATCCAACAAAACTGAATTTAAATGTGCGAGACTTTATTAAAGGACGCAAATCAATGTCCCTTTTCGCTAACACAACAGGAATGTCATTTTCAGTCATTTTCTTTTTCATTTCATGTTCATCGCTTTTTTCTAAGATTTTGTAAAGAAACGTTTGCCACTCCGAAAAAAGAGGGAGATATGTGACAAATACATTTTGTTCCTCTGAAGACTGTCATATAGCAGGTTACTGTCAAGGTCATTGGTAACAAATACACAGTTTTTCCGGAATTAACAATTTCGTGAGCCTGGGGTTACTTAGCGCTTCACGTGACCACTCCTTGGTTGAAAGTGTATTCAATGTAAAAATACGGATGTTAGTTTTAAAAAAGGATTGTATAAAACGTTTTTCATTATGCTTTATGTGTTTCAAAATGCTCATAAAAATAAATCTCCTAAATAATCCTTCAATCCTCTGTGCATCATAAAACTCTTTTACATGGAACAAAGCGCAACAGAAATACATTATTTACAACTTCTCTAAATGACAGTGATGAATTTCTTATCTGCCTACCCCTTTTCTCTGGGTCTGGGTTTTGTTTTTCTCTGAAAGAGTAGTATTTTAGATTTAAAAAGAAAACGTAATGAAAAAATCTGTCATCGCGGGATTCCAGCACAAATAAAAAAAAATGTTTTTTTATATTTGATAATAGGATTAAGATAGCTTGAAGTGCAGATGACGTAATATTGTCAAATGATATAGATAAATTATATCAGTGTAAATGTGTATTTTTTATTTTGTCAGAAAATATTTTGTTTTAATTCATCCCTGTCAATTAATTTTTTGAAACTTTTATTTTAGATATGCTCGCGCCCCCCTTGAAGGGTTATCACGCCCCCAGGGGGTGAGCGCCACAGTTTGAGAAACGCTGCCGTATACAACTTTTTCTGTGGATTTTTCTGCAAATTTTGAAATAACCCATTTCTCTTTCACATCGTTATATTCTACTTTTACACTAGGGCATAATTTTTTTGCTGTGTCTTGATACTCCTTTAGCTTTTGATCTGACACATGTCGTGCATTTCTTATAAACGTTTTTAATGACACAATTAGCTTATTCCCTTCACAGATGTCCAAACTAGAAGCCTGTAATTTTTTGTTAACTGAATTAAATCTTTCTAAAATTTCTTCCTAAAATATAATTAAAATGGCAATTTCGAGTTCTGTTAATGCATTAAATAAATTTACTGTCTCTTTTCAAAAATCAGTTTTTTCCTTTTTCATTGTCATTAAATGTCTTAAGAATATTCATGATATTACCATAATGATCTTTTAAAGCTTCAACAGCATCGTAGTGACAAGTCAACCTGGTCTGAGTTAGACTTTTTAAGGTAAATTTCAGTTTAAAGGTGTCCGGCACATGAATTTTTGAAAAATGATCGATATTGACTTTTTTATATTTTTGAAAAGTTCAAACATTTCTGCTTAAAATGATGTATGATATATAAAAATACAATAATTAAAAGCATTTTTATTTATTTTTTTAAAAGGAAGCCACTTTCTGTGACGCGTGACAGGTGCTCCTCGAGGAGCACCTGTCTTTCATCATGCTTAATTTTTTGATGACCGCGCGATTTGTTTTGTCTACAATTAGTATAACCTTTTTTTACACATAAATAAAACGATTCTTTAAGAAAGGAAAAGACAACTCAACACAGTTATTTTTTTCCGTTTGGTTTGTTGTTAAATGAGATTATTCTTGCTTGAACTAGCTAATTGTGAATTCTAATTTAGTTATCCAGATTATTTTTTTCTGTTTAATCTACGTTTTACATTAAATTATTTATTAGTATTTTATTAACGACTAAAACTATTCGGAGATCTAAAAAATATTTAAAAAACTCAAAAATGTCGCGTTAAAAAAATGAATGCTCAAAATGTTACAGCTATCACATCAGACAGCACAGAAACTGTTAGTCAAAGTGCTTCAAAACGAAAACTTATTTCAAACAACAATTTATATGAAGATATGGAAGGAAGTAATGAAAAAAATGTTTTAATAGAATTGAATTTATTGAATAAAGCTTTATTGAACTTTGCTGTTTGTAAAAACTGTGGCCATTCTATCTCATTGGAGGCTTCTAAAAGAGTTGGAATTGTTTATTACATGGAACTTTGTTGTAGTTTTTGCGCAAAAAAACATGGTTTCCATACGTCAACTAAATTGAAGAATAAAAATAAACTTTTCCACTCAAATATCAGATTGGTATTTGCTTTCAGATCTATTGGAAGAGGTCGTTCAGCTGCAGAAACATTCTGTGAACTTATGAACTTGCCATCTCCCCCTGAAAAATTCCGTACTTATACAGAATTGTTTTTCGACTCTTCTAAATTTACCAGTGAAAAATCAATGAGAAATTCTGTTGAGGAGGCAGCACGAATAGAAGGTAGCCGTGACATTGCTGTTGCCTTAGATGGTTCATGGCAGAAAAGAGGATACCGGTCCCTCAATGGTATTGTTACAGCTACGAGTGTCGATACTAGAAAAGTTATTGACTTTGATGTGTTTTCGAAACATTGTCGATGCAAAACTGCATTTAATTCAGTTCATGAACCATCATGTATTGCCAACTATAGTGGAAAAAATGGAGGCATGGAAGTGAAAGGTGTAACGGCGATATTTGAAAGATCCGAAACTCATTATGGCATTCGTTACACAAAATATTTGGGCGATGGAGATTCAAGAGGTTTTTCATCAATACATGCCCTTAATCCTTATGACACTCAAGTGGAAAAATTAGAGTGCGTTGGGCATATCCAAAAGCGTATGGGTACCCGTCTTTTGGATCTCAAAAAGAAAAACAGAGGAAAAAAATTAAGTGATGGAAGAAGCCTAAGTGGGACGCAACCGACTCACCGACAATTTAATTTCAAAAATTCAGAGGTATTATGGTATGACCATTAGAAACAATATCAATGATTTACACAATATGAAAACTGCTGTTTGGGCTATTTATTTCCATCTTTTGTCTACAAATGAAAGCCCTCAACATGGATTGTGTCCCTCGGGTACAAATTCATGGTGCAAGTTTCAGAAAGCAAAAGCTGAATTTAACGAAAAACATTATGACCATAAAAAACATACCAATGTGCCATCTTCCCTCATGAATAAAATTAAGCCAATTTTTAGAGATATAGCTGAACCTAGGTTATTAAAAAAATGTCTACAAAGAAAGACTCAAAACCCCAATGAGTCAGTTAATAATACAATATAGTCAGTCATTCCAAAATCTACGTTTGTGGAGTTAAAAACTCTAGAATTAGGGGTAAAGATGGCAATTGCACAATTCAATATAAGTCATGTAGTCAAATTAATCGTTTTAAAACATTGTGGTATTGAACCAGGTTTAAATTGTGTGTCCTGCTTTAAAAAATTAGATGCGCGTAGGATTCGTGTAGCCCAACGAAAGCATCTTGAGATACAAATAAATTAAATGTAAAAAAAACTTTTTTAAGAACAAGCTTTTATTTAAACGCGCTAAAAAGAATAAAATAAACTTTTCCTTTAAAACTTTTTTTACTATCAACTTATAACGTCATTACACAATTTATATGATATAAAAGCTTGTCGCAATATTTAAGTACTCATATTTACTTAGTTTGAATTTTTAAAAACCAAAATCAAACAGGTCAAGTTATTTATTTTACTTGTTTATCTACACAGGTAAATCTCGCGACAAGCTTTTATATCATATAAATTGTGTAATGACGTTATAAGTTGATAGTAAAAAAAGTTTTAAAGGAAAAGTTTATTTTATTCTTTTTAGCGCGTTTAAATAAAAGCTTGTTCTTAAAAAAGTTTTTTTTACATTTAATTTATTTTTTACTTTTTAGTTATCGCTGGACAGGTTTCTCAACCTGTTCAACTCATTGAACACTGGTTCGCCATCCCTGGTTTAGCTGAATGAATTCTCGCAAAATGGTATTAGACTAAAAACACAATTTTTTTAAATCCGTAATTTTTAAGCAATTTTTTCAATCTTCATGCAGATTTTGGCTAACATTGTTCTACACACGAAAAAAAAAAGGTTTAGTGAGATTATCTTCATAAATGTCAAAGTTATTAAATGTTTAATTAAAATTTTGACTATTTTTGAAAAACTTAAAGAATATATTATTTATTTGAAATATTTTGAAGATAAGGGATGTATTTCTCTAACATATTAGAAGAAAATTTTAATTATTTATTAAAAACTTCAAAAGGCATTTAAATATTTGTATTAATCAATAAAATGCTTAAGACTAAAAACGCATTTTGTAATCAAAAAAGAAAGTTTTATCAAATAAGGATAATTTTTTGCTGGACATTGAATATCTTTTACGTAAGAATCTATTTTTTTTTAATTGCTCAGATCATCTTTAGAAACTTGATTTTGAAAAAATCAATAATTAAATTCAAATAAAATTAATAGATTATATTTGTAATTAAATTTAAGGACACATGTCGTAAGTGTGTGTTTAGATTACTGGTGATAAAATGAGGTATATTTAAATTACTCGTAGGCTTAAAATTAGAAAATTTCTTTAAAAAATTACTTCATTTTATTGTAAAAATTTTTTTAATCGAAAATATATTGCATTTCTAGATAATATTTTTCCCTTATTGTTTTCCTAGTGGATTCCTTTTTGATGGGTAAGATACATTAAAAAAATGATCTTTCCGATTCGGTAATTATTTTTTGTCTGAGTTTCATAGATTAAAGTTAGATAAATTATTTAAAGAATTTCTTCAATACTCCATCTCAGTTTAACTTGGCAGCGTTGAGAAAGGTATACAATGTACCAATCTACTTGAAAAATAGCTCTACTTTTTTGTTTTGAATTTAAATCCAAGGAAATAGATAGAAATATGTAAAAAAATTGCATACGTTGTAGAAATTAGATTGTTTTTACGTTGTAGAAATGTAATTATTTTTTAGACAAAGCTAATTAATACTGTCAATAGCGCAACGTTATGAAATTCCAGTTTGGCTGAAAACCGATTTTCGACGCCAACTTTTGTCATTGTTGTAACAATAAAATTATTACAACAATGCAGATATATCCAAGTTGGCGCCCAAAACTAGTTAAACGTTTTTAATTAATATCTTTTTAATTAATTGCAATATCGGAATATAAATGGTCAAAACATGCATTGTCATCCAAACTAAACGTGTATACAAAATTTCAGCTCAATGGGAGGAAGATATCAGCTTCAAAATTGAGTTGCAAGATTCCACCCGAACAAATTACATACATACATACATACATACATACATACATTGTAAGTTAAATAAAAGCTTTTAAAAAAGGCTATATTGCCAAAAATAATGAAACAAAGAAAATTAGAAGTCTTTTTTTATAAGCAGAGGGCAAAGAAAAAATGTTTCTTATGCTTCTGGAAAGTATTAAAAAAGGTAAATCATCAAAAATGACAAATTTTTACTTTAAAGCCTTTTTTCTCAAAATGCAATATTTTTCTCTTTTATGTACCTTTTTCTCAGAAACTAATTAATGTAGGGTCCTCAAATTTTCAGTTAGTATATTTTCAACATGTTTACACATTTACATGGAAGGGATAAGATATATATAGCAAACCTTTTTAGATAACGTCTTTTTAAACTAAATTTTAGGGGGGGAGGTATGGGACATTTTTAAAAAAATTCATAATTATTTTAATTTTTAGTAAAAAGACAAAACTCTCCATTAAAGTCTTGGTGATAGTACATATAACCTACTGTAAAAATTTCATCTATGAGAAGCAAGTAGTTTCTGAGAAAAAGGTACATAAACTTACGTAATTTAACATGGACTCCTATTGGAAGTGCCGGACCGCCTTAATTTCACGATTTAGAAGTTCCCACCTATGGGTCGAAGCAGAAAAGAAAACATATATTTGTTACACGAAACCAAAGAAATTCACGATTTCAGTTGCAACCTTAACTGATTCTGCACCAACCAGATGTGCAGCACACGGCAATGTGCAGCTCATGGCACATAATTAGCGAATTTATTTTTTTCTCTTTAAGATGAGCCTGCACACCATTACATCGACTGGATATATTTGCAGCTTTGTCATATGACTGTCCCCTACAATTATCCAATAGCAATCCATTTGTTTCTAAAAATTCTTGTAGAGAACTAAATAAGTATAAGCCAGTGTGACTACTAATCTTAATTAATGTGACACATCTTTCATACACTTGTGACGGATCTATGCGAGTCCTTCCATTAACCCTCTTGGGAAATCTTTGGGGTATGAATAATAACAACCCTTTCGGAAGAAGAAACCGATATGCAGATTAGGTCTATTATATATGGTTTGCTTGCTAGATAGATAGATAGATAGAGGATAATTGATGTTTAATTGAAGTTGCCAGGAGATTGAAATATTAAGAAATAGAAGATAGGAAGAATATCTACAGATCAGGTATTAGTCATATTGATAGCGCGTTTCGAGCTTTAAATTGTTAAAGAAATTTAAGTCACAATTAGTCACATAGCTACAGTGTAAATCATATATTAAAGTAGGAGATTGATTCATAAAAGGGGGATCATTTGATTAGAAGTATCAATGGAGAAGTATTTCCCGAACTCGCGACTCTCGTAGCAAACCCCCTGTTCTTTTCTTGGAAACATCTCAACCTATTTGGTTAATTGAATTTTGTCTGTGGTAATCAGTGTGTTGAATAAATAATTCAAAAGTATCATGTCGAGTCGTCCTTCACTTCCTTCCTCACCTTTAGTCGGGTCATCAAGATCTTGCATATTTTCATCATTAATATTTGCTTGTTGCGTTTCTTCATTTTCTTTGGCTAATTTCCTTTTCCTTTCGCTTGTTAATGTATCTACGGTTGTTATATTCTTGTTACTTCATTCCATTGTAAAAAAAAAGTTGAAATTTTGACACATTTAATTTTTTTCTATCGCTTTAACAGTAATTTTCGTTTTTCTGCTCCGCTTTTATATTTTTTACCAGACATATTTACATTGTTAACTAAGGACTTGATTTTCCTGAAAATAAATTAAAAGTTTAGGTCATAAAATACGATAACACAACCGATTGTGCTCAATAAAATAAATATATTCTAACAAATTTTTACAAAACAATATAGTATATTTCTGAAAAAATTTAAAAAAAAAGTACCTAGTTTACTTAAACAAATAAAAAAAATCATTGTCTATACTCGCTAAAACCTAAAACACTGATTATTCTTATTTATTGGCCCATCAGAGTTTAAAGGGTTTCTTATAAAAATAAACTTTAGAATTGTTTGCCCCACTTGAAATAAATATTGTTTTTCCGTTTTCATCCATTATTTGCTGTTGCTACCTATACTTAAAAAAACCCATTTATTACGAAAATCAAGACCACTTTACTTTTATCCATAATATTCGCCGAGAAATCTCCATAATCCACATAAAATTATTATTTTTTCTATCGTGTAGAAGTAATTAAGTTACTGATCACAAATTTTACGACAACATGCATATTTATGGAAAAATTTGATGTTTTCAACCTTTGAAAAATTGAAAATACTTAATCATGACTTCAATATCTTCCCACTTAAATAATTTAGGAAAGTGTGTATTGGTACTCTTACTTTTTACTTGAAACTTAAATAAATAGGTCCTAAGTATCTTTTAATTTCAGGTATTATCCACAGCACCAAATCAGTATATTATTGCTGCACAAAAATAAATGGCTAAAGAAATAGTGTAAAAGTGTAGTGTAGTAGATATAAATGTTCAGTGCTCGTCGGCGCCGCTCTATGTGATAGAGCCTCTGTCTATTAATTATTAATTTCCGAGTGTTCGGTGGTAGGGCGGAAGAACAAAAGTAAATTGCTCTTGTTCTCGGAAATAAAAATAAATTTGATATGGTATTTTATTTTTTATTTGTATTTTTTACTATTTTTTATTTTATTACTATTTTGATTGTAAGCATCTTTTTCTGTTTGTTATCTTCAAAGGGGAACGGAGACCCTGGGCTGCAGCCCATTAAGCCCATACATAGATCCGACCTTATTTAGAGGCAAAGTATTCTTCTACTGCCATTTGGACAGCTTCATAATTTTTGTATGTTCCTTTCCACCAAGAAAGTTTTCTTGCGACCTGAACAGATGATAGATTATGCAATATCAGGTGAATATGCTAGCTGAGAGAGGTAAAGCTTCTCAACACAACTCTGCAATTTTTGGTGTGATTATTTTTGCTACGAGTGATTTAGTGCTGTCGTGATGAAGAATTGCATCTTTTTTGTTGACCAAAGATACACATTTACGTTGATTTTTTTTTACTTAAAGCATCAACTTGTGAACAGTAACGCTCAGCATTAATCGATTCATTTTCTTCCAACAATTCACGGTCCCACGAACAACGCAACATAAACTTCTGATACACGCAAGCTTTGGATGTGGATGGTGGTGTCTTCTTCTCGTAATCATATGCCCTTTTTCTAGCCACGTGTTTGTACACTACCCACTTTTCATCTCCAATAACCAAGTGGTTGAAAAATGGTTTCCTTTTGAGATGAGCAAGATTTGAAGAACATATCAAAGATCTGTGCATTAAATTTCTTTCGCTTAATTCGTATGGCCTCCATACAGAGTTTGGATACGAAACCAAGCCATTTAATGTGATCCAAAGCAGTAATCTGATGTATTTCAAGGTTGAAGCCTACTTTTGTGGAAGTTAACTTGGGATTTGTCCTGATCATACACTTAGTCATTGAACTTTGCTGGCGTTATCGATCAGGGTTCAACTTTAACATAAAAATCCCCCGAACGAATTTTCGCAAACCCTCTTTGGCATGTTAAAGCTGTTACTGTGCCCTCTCCAAACATGCCACACAAGTTGCTTTTTTTTTACCTCCTTTGTGTTATTTTCTTTTTAGAACTCGTAGAACATACAGTGTCTTAAGCGTACTGTTTCTTTAATCATGTTGGTAATTTTACGAATTTAAAAAACAGTAAAATATGAAAAAAATGTGCAAATATCATTAATCATGTACTAACCTAAGTGTTTAAACCTCTTTCAGTTGAATCTGAATTCTTGCTAAGGATCAACAACGCATAAAAGTGCACGTGTTCAAAAACGACCGAATTTTCCCTGATGCCCAACATATCAAGTTAATTTAAAACAGATGTAGAAGCTATACCGTGTTTGTTTAGTGTAATTGAAGCAAAAGTTTATTCTGTCTTCGAATATGATGGAGGGAGCTGATGTCTTGCCAGTCTTTTCTTGGTGGGCATGCCTTGATACTTTGCACGCAGGTGGCAACATTTAAAGGCGCCAAATTCGGTTGGTATTCTATAAAGCGTACATTCCCTGTACAAAGACAAATATATTTGCGTATATACCATTTTTGTTTAATATAGAAAACCCAATAGACTAAAATATTATTACTTTTTCATAAAAAGTTTCCTATAATATTCCTTTCACAATTAATATTTTTATATATTATTATTGCCTTTTTTTTGTTGAAAAACTGTCACAGATCACCACTCTTCTTTGAGTCGAACGCTATAAAGAGTGCACCCACATACACAAATCATATAGGTCAGTGATTCCAAAAGTGGTTTACATAGACCCCCAGGGGTTAAAGCAAAGGGAAGAGACTTGCAAGGGGTCTATGTCAATGAAAAAATAATTTTGGTGCTAATGGGGGTCTATGAAAGTGGATCTCATTAAACCAGATCATGACTTTAGTTTGAAAAAAAAATTTAATCAAATGGAAACCAGATTTTACCTATTTAGCAAACTCATTTACTAAATTTAATGAGGTTTATTAACTATTACTAGGTGAAAGATTAACTTTTATTGAAACAAGGATCATCATTTCAGCGTTACTTGCTAGAATTAAGTTAAAGGAGTATAATTGGACGTCGTGAATTTTTTTTAGTTTTCTCAATTCGCACCAGACAATCTGCCAGGAAAATGACATTTTACCTGCGTTCAACATTTAATTGTCCTTTATTTATTCAGATTTTGAGACTTGGTTTTGTGAATGCTTTGACTATATGTAAATTACCATGGTAGGTGATGAATTAATTTGGTCACATTGAAAAAAAACCCAAATGTGATATTACTAGAGGAATTGATCGGAATAGGCAGTAACGGAGATTAAGATAACCGGTAAAGTTTAGAAACCGATGCCAGCAATTTTGGCTTTAAAAAGGCCTACCTGTGTTATTTATCCTCAATTATGGAGTCTTGTGAGAAAGTTTTTAATTGCTTTTCCTAATGAGAAGGAGTTTCAGCGCGGGATTGCCAATCTCCAAAACAAAAAGAGACTGGACACTGTAGCCAAGGAGATTTCGAGTTGAACCTGGCAAGATTGATGCCAAATGCTGGAACTTTGTTATTGAAGCACCAGATACATCCCCCCCCCATTATAAACACTTGTTTATTGATGTTTATGTACTAAATTTTAATTTAATTATAACATGCGTTTCTTAAATTTTAAACACTATACTTCACTACAGATAGAAATTAAAATTTTTAAAAATATGTAGCTCTATACTACATCTCAAAAAGACATTTAAGTTGATAAATTTGTAAAATTTAATATTAAGTAAGCAGGGGTCTACCGCACACCGAAAAACATGGCAAGGGGTCGATGACACAAAAAGTTTGACAGTCTTTGATGTAGGCTTTTGTCTCCCCAGTAACGGTACTGCTCTGCAAGAACGATTATTCTCCAGAGAAGTTGAATCGAAATTTCGCTAAATGGATTAAGTTTTAATCTTTGAGGCATTGTGGTTAAATGAATATTATGAAAACTTTCCATTTCTCGTTTTGAAAATAGTTGAGTGTCCCTGAATGTTATGTGAGAAAAAATATTTTAACTTTTAAAAATAAAGTATTCTTTAAATTTTCCAAAAAATTTTACTCCAAAAATTTAAAAAAATATGAGTTATAAAAAAGAAGAACTATCTTGTACAAAATGCTTTAGTGATATGAATTAGATTCTGTATTACTGAAACCATAATATCCGAAAATTTATCACATCTCTAATAGTATCACAAAATGTTCGAAAATTAGTTTCAATTCCAGAACTCTGATCTTCCTCAACAGGACATCTTTACTAGTGTTCCTTAGGACATATTATTGTTCTACATCGATGCAACACATACAAGTATTCAAAGTTAAGCTTCATTGTTAACTACTACTTTTCAATTTCAAATAGTGTATAATCCTGAATAATGTATTATATAATATTAAACGTTGTGCAAAATATTCTATAATAATAGCTATATTAATTAATTTCAGGTATCAAACATTTCATCACTCAATAAAAAAGTCATAAGTTTAAGATATAGCATAGTGCTAAAATCATTAATTTTTTCATCCTCCTCCCCTAAGAAAAATTAATTATAAAGTTAATAAAAAAATAGAGGCCTTTCTTTTGTTAGATATTAGTTTTTAGTCTATTTAATAGATGGCGCCACATGTTCTAAAACCTTGTTTATATATTACGTAAACTTATAAAAGGACGCCATTAACCCAACTACCTACCTCGACCCCGTCCTGCCGGACGAAATCATCACTTACATTAAAAAATCTAATAGTAAAAAAGCTCCCGCCAAGGACCTCATTACTAACAAAATGATCAAAAATTTCCCTCTTAAAGTTGTACTAATTCTCACAATTCTCATTAACAAAATTATTAAATTTATAATCACTTTCCTACCTTATGGAAAGAGGCTGTAATATTCCCAATTCTCAAACCTGGTAAAAATTCAAAATTGGCTGAGTCATATAGGCCAATTTCCCTACTCTCTAGCTTAAGTAAAATTACCGAATTTATCATCCTCAACAAACTTAAAGATTTTATCTCTCAAAATAACGTTTTTAACCCAAACCAATATGATTCACTAAAAACCTTTCCACTACTCACCCTCTTCTTAAACTGACTGAAACTATCACAGGTGGCTTTGAAAAACAAAGATCCACTGGGGCCGTCTTTTTAGACATTCAAAAAGCATTTGACAGAGTCTGGATAAACGGCCTCACATTCAAACTTATTAACTACAAAATTTCCCACCACCACTCACTCACCTTCTCTACTCCTACATCACTAACCGCACCTTCTCGGTGCGAGTTCAAGACACTTATTCAGATACAAAAAACATTTATGCTGGAGTAATCCAGGGATCGTTACTCGGTCCCATCTTATTTAACCTTTACCTAAATGACATACCAACATATTCACTTACTGACATCAATATGTACGCAGATGACATTGCGGTGCTCGCATGTTTCAAAACACCCAAAACAGTAACTTTTGCACTAAATAAGCATCTCGCACTCCTAGAAAATTACTTCAACAAATGGAAGATCAAAATTAAAGTCGACAAATCGGCTGCGGTCGTTTTTACACGAAAGCGTACACTCCCACCCCCACCCACAATGTACAACACAATTATACCCTGGTCTCAGGAAACTAAATACCTTGGTCTCATTTTCGACAGTAAACTTACATGGAAATCACACATTTTACACGCTCGCGACAAATTCCGGAAAGTAATGTTTAAACTCTTCCCCCTAATCAACCGGAATTCTCATTTAGATTTGCATAACAAAGTGCTTCTCTATACAGTCGTTTTGCGTCCCATCATATCCAGTTTGGGGTTATGCAGCCAAGACCAATATTAAAATTCTAGATACCGCTCAAAATACTCTCATCAGAATGATAGTTGGCGCCACTAGACGCATGCGCAACGCCGACATTCGTAATAGTTTAAATATACCATCCTTTAAGCAGCATATCCAAGATATCTCGATTAAATTTTTTGATTCACTCAATAGCTCTGATAATATTAATATGCAAAACCTTGAAAATCCAATATTAATAGGAAGCGACCCAGGAGAATTCTCCTGGACTCGTACAATCCTCCATAACTTAAATTTCTCTTTTTATTTGCTAAATTCAATTCTCTTAACTATTTTTGATCCACTTTTATTTATTTATTGCATTCAATGTTAAATGCTCTTGCGGCGGAGTGCTCAGAGCTCCCGCTACACTCAAGACTATAACTGCAGCACGGCCGTGCGCGGTCAATGCGAAGGAGGGTGTCCGCCTCGCAGAAACCCGCCGGTCGCTTTTTTCATACTTGTCTAAAATCCCCCCCCCTACTGGACATTGCGTCACCACACATCATTACACACACTCACATCCCCATGGACAACCTTTTTTGAGCCAATATCCTCATCACTACTACATCCTAATTGGAAGACGCTCTCTCTTCCACCAGACACGGCGTCCGGAACAGGAATCATCTGAATCGATTCCAAAACCGAGCCGCCAAAGATCATCGCCTCGAAGCCCCGCCTACCGGCCTGCCGCCACTCGTCCAATTGCTAAGCTCCATACTATCCAGCATGAAAATGCAACTTAACCAAGACCTATACAGAACTTTTTCTAGCCAGATAAGGGTCTGAAGGTTCCCAGAAACCATGTGCCCGAAATTATATCCGTAGATCCGTAGAAAAGGACGCCATTCCGATGTAGTACGTGAAGTATCACATAACCTATGCTGCTGTAATAAATAGTATCTTAAATGCCTACGGTAGTCCTGTACACTATATTTTTCTCATATTTTTTTGGTCTTCATTTTCATAAGCTCAACAGCCTTTTGCAGGCCAAGGCTGACTCAATGATCCTCCTCCTGTTCACCCTATCAGTCATGACGGCCTTCCAATGGTTGATTCCCAATAGTTAGAAGTCCTTTTCAACATTGTCTAACCATCATATAGGTGGTCGTCCTCTCCGTCTGGTTCCTTCAATTTTCGAAAAAGTTACTTTTTTGGTAGGAAAAGCATCAGCATATCTGTACAGTTGGCCCAGCCACATAATACGTGATACTTTTATAATTCTCACAACATTAGTCCTGCCATATTTCCTGTAAATTTCATGATTGTAAGGACTTCTCCACACTCATTGTTCTCTTAAATAGGCCCAAAGATTTTTCTTTCAAAAATGTGCAACTTTTTCCCCTCTGCTTTATTGAGGGTCCAATATTCACTTCCATACAGTAGAATAGGCCTGATTAAAGTTTTATATATGCTCAACTTGGTGTTTATAGAAATAAAATCTAGACTTGAATTGGTTTCTGAGGTCATGAAAACTTTTTTTCTAGTCTATTGCTTTCGAACGTTTTTTACTTGATATATGTATAATAAAACAAAGAAATGACACGAAGCTTTAAATTTCAAATGACATTTATTTTATTCATAGAAAATGATCCTTTTATACAAATGTACCACCATGTGTATACAGAAACCAAGTGGGACATTGAATTAATGGCACTTACAATGTATCTCTGATTGTCATGATACTGTCTTACAACAGAATCATTCATTTTCTGAACAAGATGCAATGAGAAATTTGGAAAAAATGTAAAAATGATACATATTTTTTAAATATTAAAGGACAAAAGGCCATATCAATGCAAAAACTGTGCAATGATTTGCACTTCAAGACAATTGAAACCTGTTTACAAACATTAACATTCTATTCCAATTGTCTACAAATCACAAAAACAAACTTGCATGGAATGTTTATTTGGAATAATTTATGATATTTCTGTAAAATAAATTCACAACAGAAATAATCATTTATGCACAGTATCACATATAACAATCATCACTAGTTTATATGAAGCAACGTAAAATAGCTTTAGTATAATAAATACATGTTAGTCAAAATTATTTCAACAAACCAGTGTTTTATTTCTAACCATTTTTTTAAAAATTATTGCTTAATCATGTATATGTTATTTAAATAAATAATATATACATATATTTTTTCTTTAAAAAAAGTATACAATGTTCATATAATTCAAGTAAATTTTACTTAACTATTATTTAAAAAAAAAAATCCAATAAAACTTACTTAAATAGCAATTCTAAAATAAATTAATAAAAAATGATTTAATATGACCTACGTAAATTTTTTTCCATAAATAGCATTTAAAAAATAGGATCAAAATTTAAAAAAAAAGATACATTAAAAATTATCAAACATAAGTAATAAGTTACATTAAAATAACTGAATTGTGCTCCATCACAGATTGAACAATAACAAATAAATCATACTAATCCCATTTAAAAAACAAGCATTTACTATTTTTTACGCACAATCCAATTTCTTAACCCAATCACACTCACTAACAATCTATTCAACCCAATGTTATTTAAAAAAAAGGTAAATTTTTTATTCTATGAATCCCAATTTCATTATTTTCACAATCATCCTACAATTCATATCATTAGCTGCTCCTAAAAATGTAGCATGATAGTTGTGGAAAAGCATGAATACATCAGAAACCATCACCCCATAACTTATTTGAAAGATGACGATTTTTTTTATTGTATTATAATTATTTACCTATATAACTGAACAGTTCAAAATATGCAGTTGTAGGAATTGTTAATATAAAAAAAAGCAGTTTGTTGTATGACAGGAACTAAACCAATTGCATGGTGCAAAGGTCCTGCAGTCATTTCGATGTCAGGAGACTATCAAATGCCTTTTTTTTTTGCTAAGACTTAGTCATTTTGCTTGCATCGTAGTTCTGGAACTCCCATTTTTGTCTTAGCTCATCAGAACATTCTTGCATTGAAACCTTTTCCTTGTCTTCACTCATTTCCAGGCACTGACCACTGCTTCCATGTTGAAGAGATTTAGTCTAAAAAAAGTATAAAAAGAGAAATTTTAACTATTTAGAATAACTTGAAAATGTAATATTAAGAATAATTTGGCTAAATTTTAAGATGCATTTCTTATAAAATATTTTCAATTTTATAAAACGATCAATCCATTCTTTGTAATTAAATAGATATATATAATAAAGGTAATGAATTTCCAGCTTCACAAATAATTTTCTTATAAAGCATATTCTCCCTTGCGATTTGTTCTATGTATTTTACTGAGTAAAAGGCTGGATTAGATTTACCTATTTGTTCATTATGAAAATTAATTTCTGTAAATCTGTCCTGAAATACATTTTATTCCAATGAATGGCACAAGTGACAATATCCTAGTTAATTAACATCCATAATATTTGGTATATTCCTACAGTAAATGTATAAAAAGGTTACCTTCTAACTTCGAAGAAATACTTTTGAATATATATATACGAGGGTTGGAACCAGTGTTGGATTAAACTATGTGGATTTTGGCTCTAGGCAGTCTACTTTTGACTGCCTGTAGTCTGTTTTTGGAGCACTAACAGAAAACAGAACACTCTCTTGTGGGCCCTTAAAGAGCGCGGGCCCGTAGGCAATTGCCTACTCCGCCTAATGAGTAATACAGCACTGGTTGGAACTTTAATAGTGGCAACACTGCTGTAAAAACGCTACACAACAAAACCAAAGAATGTCTCATATACCACATGTGAGCTACATACCTACTTTACCTTTCAGCAAAAAGATTCGTCTTTCCTATGTCACACGCATTCGGAGTGACTCGAACTGATCATTGTATTAGCTTGAGGTCTAAAGTGTTGTTGCCAGGATGTTTTCAAACGAACAACAACGAAGTTGGATAAAAATTGAATGTGCCAGAGGTCATACAGCACGATAATGTCATCTAGGGATTCAAGAGATTTTTGGGGAATCTGCATTGCCTTACAGAACTGTAGCAAGATGGGTAAAAGCCTTCAATTAAAGGATGCCAAAATGTGGCAGACATGCATTGGCCAGATCGTTCTAGTGTCAACAAAGCAGAAATGCATGCTGTTGCCGTAATAATGGACAGTGATTGATCCCCAGATCTAGGTCCTTGTGACTTAATTCCTAAGATGAAGGAACAACTTCATGGCATTCGCTTCAAAACTGTTCCAGAGATTTTTGCGGCAGTAGACTGGTCCATTCTAACTGTCAACAGAACTGGTGCTGATACAGGTGTTCTTCATCATTGGAAATGAGTTGGATACAATGCTAGCGACTATATTGAAGCTCTGTAAAACATGGAATACAAGTGATTCATGTCACCATATAAATAAATTGTTGCCACTATTAAAGTTCCAACTCTCGTACTTTTACCAATAATCATATACGTGCTTTCTGAAATCATGGTCATCTTAAGTTTCCTTTCACCAGAATTAAAAAACAAAACAAAAAAACTATACTTTTCTTAACACATTAACTCCACTTTCAAAGACTGAAGTTTATATATTGGAAAGGGGAAGTGGCATGCATAAGGGGAGTTCAACCACCCACAGAAAAACTGATTTTTAATATTTAATAGAAATTACCCCTCGGCACCCTCATCTGCGTGTGTTTTTAGGTTCTTTATTAATTATTAACCACAAAAATATTTTATTCATATTTTCTCTAACAATAAGGAAATTATTATACATGTATCATTAAAAAGTTATCTTTATTTAAAATACATTTTCAGTAATTTGACTTTGGATCATATTTTCATAATACTTTTTTGAATATAATTGCAGCAATTTTCAATTAAACTTACTTTAGGATTATATATCCATAACTGATTTCCTTTAGAGCCATGACAAGGATAGAGAATAACATCTTTTCCAGCATAATCCAGGCAAGCTTCGTCACGTCTAATTTCTCCTTCTTTACTTAACATCCAGAACTGCAGGAAAGTAATAAAAGTTGAAAGATTAATAAATATATAAATTAAATATTACATTTGATAACATATCAATCAATAATGCCAATTGAACCGAATCTAATGTAAAGACTTCAAGTCAAGGTATTTATATTTGGTAAAAGATCTTATAGGTATAATTGAAATTATTCATTTAATTTGAACTCAAATTACAAATTTTAAAGAAATTTAGTTTTCAACAACTCAAAAATATAATTTTCATATTTATTGTAATAAATAAAAGTGAAAAGCCAAAATTAATAAAATACTACAGATCTATAATCAAAAATATATTTACTTGATATTTGAAATCGCAAAAGGAAATTAAACAATCTATTGGAGTTTCAGTAACTAACTTCAAAAAGGATTAAAAAGGTCATTGCATGATTTTATGGTATAAAAAAAAATGGTTTTACAATATTTTTTTGACAAATTATTACAAAATAAATTTGTTCAAAAGGAATTTATCATTGATATGACGTATTTCAATTCACTTCAAACAATATAATATTAATCTTCTGCTGCAGGGTTAAATGAATAAGAATGTTGGAAATTATTAAAAGTTTATAAGATTCAGTCTCCTTTAAAATGAAAAATTTTTACTTAATTTCAAATACTTTTATAATTAAATTTCTTTCTACATCAAAGTATATGTATGCTTAAGTTTTTTACAACCTTTAAATATGTATAGTTTATATAGTTTATTTCACCTCCAAGGTTTGTTTTAAAACTTTCCAATTTATATAATCTTTAGTATAACCCTAAAATGTTAATAATGAATGCTTCTGAAAAATAAATGAAATAAAAATTATGTAATAAAATATCAACATTGAGACTGAAAAATACAAAAGGTGTCTTTTAATTAACCTGCAACTTTTAGCTGAGATAACTCTTCGAGTTTGTGCAGATACTACTTTTATTGATAAAAAATGTAAAAAAGGAATTTAATGAATAAGATTTTCAAAAGGAGAATCTTCAAAGACATTGTGTCACAAAGCTGCAAGTTTCAAATTTAAATGTTTCTTTTTTAAAGCTTGAAAATGAGTCCATAATGGAACTTTTAAGGCTTATAAGATCTACCAGCTTCTTCTTGTAAATTAAATCTTTTATTATGTCAAAAAGGCATATCTATTCATATCTGCAGTATCGTGCATTAGCCAATATCCCCCGTTGTTCATACCCAGATTATGAATTCACATCATCTTTCACCACACCAAACCTTTCAAATTTTCTTATCAAATCTCTTATCACTGTTCTAGAAAACAAGTTGTTTTCTGAATGTTGAAGACTACTTTCATTGAAATAGTTTTGTATTTTCTCAACATAAAAACCATTTTTTAACAAAAATATGATCTTTGGTTGAATATGACACTTTGAGAAACATTTTCAAAATGGCATGGAACTGAAAAATTTCTTTTATGCCTTCTCTCACTGCAAGCATTCGAGGCTCCATCTAGTGAGGCCGTGAGAAGTTATTTCAGTTAAAAGTTGTTGGTCAATTAAAATTTGAGTTGTAGGTTAAATTAGGTTAATTAACATACTGCACTCTGTAGTATGTTGCAATGAATAACACACACAGTACTTTATGAAACAAAAACTGCTTACAAAGAACTGAAATATTTAGTTTCAGGATGAAAAGTGACATTAATTTTATGTCATAACTTTGATAGAAAGATATGCATTAAAGCTATAGATGGCCAAAAATATTAACACAGTATTAAAAAATTACAAACAAACAAGATTTACAAATTTTACTAAAATACAATGCTACCTACAAATTACCACAAATCTAACTTTGCTATCAGTATGACTTCTGAAGCACTCTTATAGCTTGAACTATGTGGCTTCATATTTTAAAATATTTAAAAAATACTACAAGAGAATATTTCTTTTCACAGAAACAAGGTACCTGATAGTCTCTTCCTGGAATACATTCCCACATTTGAAGTTTAAAGTAGGCCCCAAGCTTAAAAGGAGATTTTTCTACACACCATTCTTCCTCTTTGCAGGCCAAACTTCTAATCTACAAGTCATTTTAATCAAGTAAAGTTTTCAAATTCACATATTTGGGGCAGATTTGGACCAAATTCATTCTGCATCTTGCAACATTTGATGAAGAACTTAATTTATAAATTTTGAATATTCCTAGATATTTATATTTAAATAATGGAATTAATTTCGTGTGTTAAAAAAGTGCAATTTAGGTGCGAAAAAAATGTGTAATTTTAACTTTATAAAAACTGATTTATCACATGGGTGCTGAGCAAGTTAGTAATAAAAAGCTCTGCATTAGTAATTATATAATAACTTATAAAACAAATATTTCAGTGCAAAATACATGTCTAGTCTAGTGGAACATGGTTTTCTTTGCTAGAAAATTTTGGACAAATGATCTTTATTTAAAAAGATAAAAATTTGAGAGAGAGAGAGAGAGTCTAAACTGTGTGTGGTACTGAGTACAAATTATATGAGAAAAATGCACTTACAAGGTACAACAGATTTTAAACTTATGCTAGTGAAAATTATTTCAGTTGCTTGTTCCAAAATTTGAGAAATCAAAATCAAAATGTAACCTATTTGCCTTTTAAAGAAGGAGTTAATGCAAGGCATAATTTTTAGAGAATTATATTCTGTATCAAAGGCCAGAAAATGAGTGATTATAGCTGAAAAAAAATCTCAATAAAAGTTCATGCAAATATTAATAGGTCTGATTCCTAATTCCATACTAAAAACAATTCATGCAAAAGTGAGTTATTTTATTTAGTAGAAAAAATGGATTTTGGGAAAAATGCAAAACATTTTTGGTTCCATAGTATTCTTTTAAGGAATATAGTTGAAAGTATATTTTATATTTCTATAATTAGGGAGGGGGGACTTTAAGTTCTTTTAAAGCAGATTACAGTAATTTCCATTAAAAAAAATGAAACATGTAGAATACAAAAACTGAAAGCCTTTTGAATCCAAATTTCATACATATGAAAACGATTCACAAAACATTGATTATTTTGGAAATTTTGTACGAGGAAATCAAGTAAGAGGAGATAACATCATGGAGAAATTAAATTCTTTAATCAAATCATTGATACTTTCACCAATAAAACACAATTGTTTTTATAAAGTAGATTTCGTTCTTCTGTAGTAAAAAAGTATACTCAGTACTATATACATTCTTACTCATGAAGAAGTTTATTTTGAAGAAATATATATCAACCTGTTGTTTTGTTAGAAATAAGTCATTCATCATTTTACAAAGCCACAAGTCATTTCATTCCTACCATTTCACTTAAAAAATCTCTAATGAGATAAGGTACTTGAATACAAACTTTGCTGAAAAGTAACTGATGAAGGTAGGAATGGGTACAAAGAGGGAAAAACTCACCTGATTTCCCCCCTGTCCATGACAAGGATACAACCCAATTGGTTTATGCAAGTTATTCTTCCGGGCTGGGCTATCCAAGCACATCTTTCGGCCATCTCCTCCCAAATTTTTCACCTGGTTGAAATGCAAAATCAATTATTTTTGTCTTCCAAAGATAATTTCATTTTTCATCCAACAACTATAACCATTTTTCATCGAACAACTCTACGCCTCCATAAAAGGAAGTTAGAGAGAAAAATTATGCTTCTCCAGCATAAGGTAACATTTGATTGTAGAATGCCAAAGTTTGATTTGAGTTTTTGATTAATATTATTTACATTAAAATGGCAGCAAGATTGTTTTGGGAAATAGAAAACTTGCTCTTTTAGACTTTCAATAAGACATAGTCTAATAATAAAATTTTTTCCCTCAAAGTTAATTTCTTTTCAAAAAATTAACTAGTAATTTTTTATTTACTTTCTTAAAATTGCATTATTTAAATTTAAAAAAAAAACTTTCTGCCGTATTGTAATGATTTTTTATTAAAATGGGATTTATTTAAATCAATAAAAACATATTTCAAAGAGTTTACTAGGTTTCTTTATTTAACAATAAACTGAACTATGTTTATTATAAAATTATAACTTGTATCTAGTTTTTAGAAACTTAGTTTTTTTCCCATTGCGATACATAATCAATGTTTAAAAGTTTAAGAAATACACTGCATTCATTTCTTTAAAGTGACATATTATGGAAACAAAACAGAAGAAAAATAGCTTTTGAAATAAAATATTAGTGAAGCATTAGAAACAAGAAAATTCCATGCACTTAGTGATAAATCTGAATCAAAGCAATTAAAAGTTCCTGTTTTGCCTATTTTTAATTACTAAAATATACATAAAAATAAATTTACCAAACACTTGTATTTATTTTTAGGTCTAAAATACATTTTTATGTGTTGCAAGATGTATCAAATAAATTTAAAAAAAATTTAAAATAAATAAGTAAAAAATGAAATACAGCAAATGATTTATAGTCAGATAAAACATAAATATAAATGATTAAAAAATTTAATACAAAAAATACATTGTTTCCTGATTAATACAAATAAATGAAAGCATATTAGTGCATGTATCTGTAATTACTGAAAGAATATATTAATGTCAGCTACAAAAGATGCTAATATATAAAACCTCTAAACCCATAATACAATACATACAATTTATAAAATAGAATAATAAATTTTCTGAGTCATTATTTGATTAGAATTTTCAGAGAATTATGAAAATTTCATCTAAAACAATGAAACTTTTCTTTTTTTTTAAAAATCACTTTCTATGTAACACATTTTTAACTTATTGATGATTAATCATCCTCTATTCATGAAAAAGGCACAACTTAAATTGTCTAATGAATAAGTTATTTGTATTTTTCGACATTTATTTCTAATCAAATAAAAAAAAGTATGCAGAAGAGAAGGAAAAGAGTAACAAGAAATAAAAACTTCTAAATAAAAACAAAACATAATTTCTACCAATTTCTACCAATTATTAAAAGATTTTTTTTAGAAATAAAATAAAATAGTCTCTGCAAAATTATAGAAATTTACTTGAAGGTAATATTTGCATCTCTAATTACAAGAGTTTACATAGAATTATTTTCTAATAAAAATCATAAAAACATTAATATTTTATATAGTTTAAATTATTGCAATATCTCTCTAAATATTTTCAGCAAATATAATTTTGCAAAGCAAATGCAAATTTCTTTTTAACCAAGTTATTTGCTTTGCTATAAAAAGAATTACCTCTCCATTAGCTACAGCATCTCCAGGAACAAAAAGTTCAGGATATACAGTATCTAAATACCATTTAAAGCTCTTGCATTGTAATTTTTTTCGAAGTTCTTTTCTCTCTGTAATATCACCGTAGTCTCCCTGGATAAAATGTAGCAAAGAGGAATATACATTTAATATAATGAAATATAAAAAATCCAAGCATAATATCAGAAGATTGATGATGGTTGTGAAATTTAACATGGAAAAAAAATATGATTGTGAAATTTAGGGATGGAATTAATTATTTTTAAATACTGCAAATCTAAACTTTTAAAAGAATGTCTGAAAGACGTGTAAAGAAAACATGCAACTGAAAATTTTAAAATTATCATTGCAACCAGTTGATTTATATGTTTTTATTGTTACAATATATTATTGTATAACTGCTAGCAAGTAACTCGGAAATTAAGCTACTCAGAAAGGTGCAATTAACAATATGAATTTCATAAAAAATTGACCAAAATGTACATTTAACATTTTTTTTATAGCCTTTTCATTTACAAAAATTTGAATTGATGACTGATTTTCCTCAAATGGTTTATCAAAAAGTTTTTTTATGTTCAAGTTTTTACAGTAGTATATATATATATAAACAACAATAAATATCAATATGAAAAATTGTGTTAATCTCTTCGAAATAATACTATTATTTCAATCCCCCCCCCTTTTGTTAATAAACAATCATTGTGATATTGTACATTTACTTTTAAACCTCTCTGTGTCTTAACATTATAGAGATAATAATAAAAGAAAGGAATTAGTACCAAATCGGTTCCGATGCGTTGGTAGTAGTACTTTGCATATTCATCTAACCATACTTCTGCTAATCGAATAGAATTTCTCTTCAATACATTAACACCTGTTCTCCATTTGTAAGGACTACGTTTTCTGAAGATATGACCAACATGAGAACAAGGAATGATTTCTAAAGTTCCTCCACACATCCATGTCTGTAAATAATAAAATTATGAATAAAAATGATGCATTAAGTAACATTATCAATATGCAAATAACATAGATTAAATTATTAGTAAGTATGGATCCCCCCCCCCTATATATAGATGAATTTTCAAATCTACTTTTATTAGAAATAAAATTTACTATAAAAATTACATATTTGATTTACACAAATTCAATAGTATTAAGAGTATAGCAGTACCATCTATATAAGCCAGTAACAGCCTCTGGACTTAAGTGATCATTTTGGTCTACTGGTATGTTGCGTTCTTAAGGTACCAAAGGCACCAGGTTCTATCCTCCTCATTGGTGACCCTGGGCTGAACTAAGAAAAGCGTAACCTTCTGAATTACCGTGGCGCCATCTACCCGCAAAAAGAGCTACCAAAAACGTCAGACTTACTGGACGCAACTCCTCCAATTAACAGCTACAACTCACATGCTCGCCATAACTGACGTGGCGCGTTTTTTATCCTGGTAGGACAGAACCCGGGACCTTTGGGTCCGAAGCCGAGTAACTTAACCACTACACCAAAATGATCACCATGGTGCGGAGGTTGTTACTGGCTTATATAGATTAGATCGCTACACAACTATATCGTTCGTTCGCCTATCCACCGACTTACTGGTGGTGAGCAATATCATCTATATAAATTAGTAACAGCCTCCGCACTGAAATGATCATTTTGGTCTAGTTGTATGTTACATGCTTACAGAAACAAAGGTACCAGGTCCTATCCTCCTCAAGAGGTTTGTTTAACTTATTGAAAAACATTTCTAAATAATGGAATGAGTGATTTAAGAAGACAGAAAACATGTAGTTAAAAATAATAAAAATCAACACTGTATTGAAATAACATACCTTGAAAGAAAGCTCCAAGTTTTCACCACCCCATATATCAAAACCACTGTCATATGTTCCAAGTTTTTCGAAGAATTTCTTATCAATTGAGAATAAGCCCCCAGCCATGGTAGGTGATCTGGAATTGATATCACATTATTAATTTTTTTTCTCAGCAAAAGAGTAAAAACTTACGAGTAATACGTGCCACGACTTTTCATTTATTACAAACATTCAATAATATATTTGAACTGTAAAAAGTACAAAATTTATTACTTCAGTTATTTGTGGAAGCAAATTTATTCAAGTGAGGGGAAAATTTACATGGCTGTTTGGAGAATAATGAATATTAAAACAATGTGCCAATATTCCTAAATGTAATAAATTCGGTAGTAAGGTATTATACCATCGATCAATTTCATCAAATCAAAAGACGTTCGCCAAATGCCGCGATAAATAGCCAATAGTGGAAACCATTCCCACGCACCTTCGAATACAGTGTTTAGGACGAAAGCATTTTTCAATTGGCGATGTGTTTTCCTTTGGCGAAATTGGTCAATTGTATAACACATAAGTACCAAAAATTCTAACATCGATTCGAATAAATTAACATGATAAAAAGGAAACAAAACTTTGTTACAATTTTATGTAAGGTCATTCCTGTGTGTAAAGATCTAAACTAAAGCAATCTTTACAGTGCTTGGATTTTACACAAAAATGAAAAAAAAAGGAATAAAGTGTATAAATGATAATACATCTTAAAACATCTCTCTAACTCTATATTTATCTGAGTCCGAAATCTTCATAATACAGCCTTAACGTATAAGGGTTTTTTTTTAAAATCCACAATTAAATGTTTAGCTTTCTTGATTCAATGACAGACAAACATTTCTTCTGATATTTTTATTCTGCTGATTATTAATATATATCTGGAATTGGAAGTTTATAAATAGAATCGGTTAAAGTGTAGACTAGGGGGAGAGACCTTAGCAATGTAAATTTCTTTTGGCGACCGAAATCATTCACCAAGTTACTTCATTTAGCGATATATGTTTTTGGCGACCGGATTCGATAGTCATCGTATCTAAGGCATCTAGATAAAAATCGCCAAATCCAAAGCCTAATGATCCAAAGCCAAATCCACATGACCCTAATCTACACTTAAACCAAAACATTTTTTATAGATACTAAGATTAAAATATACAGGCACATTAATTTTTATTTATTTAATAAGCTATTACCTTATATATTAAAGTTCCAATATAACTAATTTCTAAATTTAATAATTATATAAATAATCATATAAGTTACGTGTAAGAAATGGGCATTTTGAAGCCTAAATTTATCTCTAAAATAATTTAAAGTTTTTTGGCCAACACATTCTAAGATCTCACAAAACAAACTTTAATCGTGCATGCTTTCAAAAATCATACATAAAATGGGTACTTACGTATTATACCATCGATAAATTTCATCAAATCAAGAGACGTTGCCAAATGCCGATACATACTGCCAATAAAGGAAACCGTGCATCTTCAAACACAGCGATGACAGCATTTTGAGACAGTTTTTGAATTAACGATGTCTTATCGTTTGGCGAAATTGGTCGACAGTACAATACGTGAGTAGCATTCAACGTAATGTTGAGATATAATTTTTTGAAAAAAAATCGCTCCAAAAATAGCTGTGGCAGAAAATTGCTCGCAAAACACATACACCCTCTGAAGACTAGAGACGCATACAAATTCGTTTAAGAAATTGAACAAAGGCTTGATAAAATTTTAAAATATACTGATTCAGAAACTGATGTGTTTTAGTTAAAGAACTAATGCTTTATGGATGCAAGATAAATGGAAGCTATATAGTTCTCAGGAATCAATAATTTCATAAAAAAAAAAAAGACTAATATGATACATTGCCGCGCTAGAATTGCACATAATGGGCTATCAAAAGATCACTAAATTTCCAACCATGACCGTGTCACCAAATTATCACGGCATTTTTAGAAAGCCGGGTAACCTAAATATATTCTAAATTTGTATTAATAAAAATTTCACTCACGCAACTGGCAACCATGTGTGCTTTCGCTTTTTGTTTTCCCTTTCTGGAACAGGATGCCAATTGAATTGTAGATTCCAATCGAATCCGCCCACATTAAGGCCTCGGGAATCCCGATAATGATACTGGAAGGTATCATCGCTGATCACATCAATAACGGGACACACTACGTTGGATGGGTCTTGATAAATTCGATGGAGCAGAGGTTCCAACCAGCCTGTGTGGAGAAAAAATTTATAAATTGTGCTTTTAACTCTAATACAGTGAGGAATCAATTTTAATCAGAGGAATAATGATTATAATAAAATTATCATTATATATATGATGGTTAATATAGTTTAGTAATTATTATTGTATATAAAAACTTGAATATTTCAAATTATATAGTTGTTAAATAATTTTATTTCATTCAGGAATGAAGAAACCAGTTGCTGGCGTAGCTAGTTTTGAGTGGGTCCCTGAATCAAAATTCCTTTGGGGCCTTTTTTTTTAGAAAAGAAATAAAAGACAATTATTTCAAAGTGTCAAAATGTTACACATAATGGGGCCCCTGTAGCTTGGAGCCCCGTATTATTGATACGGCGGTAGCTAAGCCTCTGAAACCAGTTAGAATACTTTTTTTAAGTTTAAACAAAAGGCGATATATTATGTTGTAAAAATTAACACGAAGATTTTGAAAAAAAAAATGGCAAGGATTTTTTTTATTTGATTTTGTGTTAGTTTACAGGTCAAAACGCGGAATATTCCTTATTATCTTCCTTGAGGTTTAAAAAACGAAAATTCATGTTTTAAAATAGAAGAATTTGAAAAGTTCTTTTTTTACAGTAATCTATCCTGGATAAGCAAAAAGTGTATTTAATTTATATAACAGGAAAACTTGGTCGCAAGATACAATTAAAAGTTTTAATACTGTCTAGGATCTCGAACTGGGCTCGTGAGTGTTTTTTCCTTCACACTATACACAACACGAGGGTTATTGGGGATGGACCTCGACCAAGGGATGAGGACGATACCTGAGCTGGCACCCCCCTCTCCTAACTTACCACACCACACCAACTGGAGGGCATTTGAGCCTTGACATATTTAACGTGCATCGGAGCCTTCTACGCGGTGGGCCTCGAACTCTTGACACGCCGGCCAACAGTCCTTTGCCTTGACCACTAGGCTACCACGGCCTCACGCCAGATAGAACTTCGTGACCATAAACACTAGGCTACTGCGACGGAACGAACTGGGTTAGTAGATTTTAATATGAATTAGCTTTGCACCTAACATGAAGTCGAAAAAAAAAATTCAGAAATAAATTAAAATTTGCAATACGCTCATATTTAAAATTTATT
This sequence comes from Trichonephila clavata, assembly GCA_019973975.1. Taxonomy (NCBI): domain Eukaryota; kingdom Metazoa; phylum Arthropoda; class Arachnida; order Araneae; family Nephilidae; genus Trichonephila; species Trichonephila clavata. Next base: position 201,134 of record BMAO01005913.1, read on the forward strand.
TATAACAGAAACTTTTATCGTTTTTCATTTGATTTGATTGCTTATTATCGTTGCTTTATAAAACTTAATAAGTTATCGGTGATGAAAGTCTCTGTTTTGAAAAATGGTCAAGTGATGAGGACGACACAGCACCCATACTCCAAGATCCCCACCACGTCAACACAATAAAGCTTTGAATCTCGTTAAAATTAATACGCACCCGCCTTTTTACACGGTAGGGCTTTAACGAACGACCCAAGAGTTCGTGACCTTGACTACTTGACTACCGCGCCCACGTTTCTC
>BMAO01005913.1:202308-270383 GCA_019973975.1 Trichonephila clavata
AATTTTATTTTTGCTCTTTTTTTATGTACCACATAGAAATAGGACGTTGTTTATAGAATAAGATTTGATTTTCCTAGTACAGTGAGTGCTTGTTAACGTCGCACTATAAAGCAAGTAACACAAGGACTATTGGGGAGGACAGTGGCGTAACGGAGATTATTAGGGCCCCTGCAATTAGGATGGCGTCAGTTAGGATTTGGTCCCCTTACAACCCTGGGCCCCCCTCAATGCAGGAGTGTACGTTACGCCACTGGGGAAGGACTTAGAGCCTCATCAGATTTAACCTGCATCAGTCCCTCTACACGGCAGGTTCTCAGTGGCGTGAGCGAGTGAATATTAACATCGCACTATTCAGCTGCACGAGAGCTTTTGGCGACGGAGCTCGAAATTTTGAACCATAATCAAGTGACAAGGACGACATCTGATATGGCACCCCCGCCTCTCCTGACTTCGACACCACACGAACAGGAGGTCGGTTGAGTCTCGGCACATTTAACGTGCATCGACTCCCTCTGTACGGCGGGTCTTCAGCGGTATTAGGCTCAAATTCATGACAAACCAGCCACGAGTTCGTAACCTTGACCACTAGGCTACCGTGGCCACAGGTCATCAGGGGCACTAGAGCTCGAACTTATGACCATAACCACTAGGCTGCCGCAACGGTCCCCAATAAAAAGCATATAGAAAAGATTGTTTTTGTATGATCAATACGAAGTCCAACCACAGAAGTCAAATCATAAATTCCAATCCTCCTACTTCCCTCATATTAAATATCAATGATGTCTTATAGAGGATTCTCAACCCCCCCCCCCCCCGGGACTTTTAAGACACGGATCAATTGGACTCTGGTCTCGATAAGATCAGGGTTTTTCCTTTTCCATTCAGTACAAAAGCTTTGGATAACACAAAATATAGAAAAATAAAAAACCCAAAGTTTTCGGAAGTGTTTTTTCATCCAAAATTGAGCGTTAACAACTTTACTAGAAGAATCATTCGATTCCAGTGCAACGCTGAGTAGCCGTGACAGCCTATTGGTCATGGTCAGAGTGTGTGTGAGTGAATTTGTACGTCGCACTATTCAGCTACTCGAGGGCTTTTGGCGAAGAATCTCGCAATTTTGAACCCTGGTCAAGTGACGAGGACGACCCCTGAGCTGGCATCCCCTTCTCATAACTTCCACACCACACCTACTGGTCATGGTCAGATTTGCGGCCAGCGTTTCACGAGTTCAAGCCCGAATGCCACTGAAGACCCGGAATATAGAGCTGATGCACGTCAAATCTGTCATGGCTCAAATTTCTCACGTTGGCGTGGTGTAGAAATTAGGAAAGTGGGGTACCAGCTCAGTTGGCCTTGTCACTTAACCGCGGTTCAAAAGAACGAGGTTTGTCACCAATAGTCCTCGTGTTGCTTTAGATAAGTTTATAAGACACTTACACACCAATGCAACGCTGAACATTTTAGCTGGTTGGCAATAGATGTATTTGAAGCTAAAAAAATTTAGAAATGTTTTTAAACGATTCCATATAAAAAAAAAACGCAAAAAAGTAATTTTATGGCGTTTTAAACAAATTAGATAATCAAACTGTCTAAGGTTCGTTACATTTATACATATTTTTTACCACAGGGAGGAGGAATGAAAAAAAAAAAACCTCGCCAAGCGGTAAAACATTCGAATCACGTCTCAGTGGAGCCATTTAGTTCTGGATGAGGAATGGCGACATTTTTTTATTTCTTGCTGTCCTTTTTTACTTTAGCTCATTCACTCCTCCCGATAAAACAATGAAGATAAAAGCCCTGGCGCTACAAGCACAACACCCTAGCTCATTGAAATAAATAATTTCCCAACTTAATACCAGAGAGCAACGAGCCCTGCTATTGGGGCCGCTTCTCTGAGTGATGTTCCGCAATCACATCGTCTGCCTCATTTCCTTCTTCTCTGCTAAAATTGGGGACACGCACTGGTAGCTCCTCATTTCTCCAATTGAAGAATTTCATTAACAACATGAAACGCGCTGCGCCTTTGGATGCGGTTGGCTAGAAAGGTGATACGGCATCTCTAGATTGACCTGTTGTGTGCAATGGTCTCTGATGCGATTGTGTATACAGATCAATACAATTTATGAACAGGCCTTCAAAATTTGGCGCGTGGTTTGGCATAGATTTTTTTCCCTTCCCCAGAGTAGAACAAATACGCAATAAATAGGTTTAATCTCAAAATATGTTTATTGGGAGATGACTGGATGAAAAAATGCATTAATAAAATTTCTCTTAAACTTGTTCATATAAATTGGACTAAAAACCTTAATTTTATTATTTTTCTGGAATTATAAAGTAGAACGTTTTAATTTTTAAAAAAGTTAACATACCGTAAAATCCGGCGTATAACGCGCACCCTATTTTTTTTACGAAGGAACTTGAAATGTACATGCACAATGCTCTAGTGTTTTGAAGTCATTTATTTGACGTATTATTCCAAGCTTTCGAAAAAAAAAATAGCATACTTCTAGAACTACAATCCTTTAAGTTCATAAGGAACGTCATTTCTATAAAAGAAACAGCATATCGATATATATAGAAGTCTAATTTTTTCTATGCTCATCTTTTTGTTTCTTTTCGAAGATCGCGAGGGCATGTCAGGCGGGGAAAAGGTGTTTATTAAAGGCATCAAGTTCTACAGACCGTACAAATCACCCAATATAGGCTTGAGTGGATGACTTGCATGCTGTTTTCTTTGATTCACGTGACTTTTTCCACTGACGAGACAGGCACCCTGATCGGTGCCTGCCATGCCCATTAGCCGTCTATAAATGCTGATGAGAGGCTGGCAATGGGGATGGTCCCCGACCATTCGTAATTTGGTGTGTTGCCCTTGTTTACAGGATGTTGTTGAAATTCTTTAGACTGGAGTGCTGTCGCTGGCACTCAAGGGTGAACAACCGCTTAAATTTATTGAAATTGTAACTTTGCGCCTAGGGACTGACCAATAGGAGTTTTTGTCAAAGAGTGCGCGTAAGCACACAATTGGGAATTTGGTCCTCCCTTAAAAGGGGCCGCGCGACAGTTTTGGAGACTTTTTTCTATCTTTTCTTTAGATCCCTCCATGTAGAAAACTCGCAGACCGCGAGACTCTGGTTGCCTCCGCTGCACCATCACTTTGCCTCCGTTTCAAATAAGTGCCATGAATTCTTAATTCTTATTCTTGTTTAATTTAATACTTAAATTTGTCATGTATCCTTTAAACTTGTAATATAATAAACTAAATTATTTTAATTTTAAATGGAGTAGCGTTATCTTACAATTTGATTAGAATAGATTAACTCACTTGTAATGCGGACTAGAAGTTTGGTAAGCGAACCTGGGTATTATGATAGTTAACTTAAATGAACTAAGTGTTAACGAGCGCCGCATTAATGCAAAAAGCCTGCTTTTACCATTTACGTTAGTTCAGTAATTACTTGCATTGTTTTTTAATCTGCATTCGCGCAGACTTCGTGTCATAGTGACTACACTAGGTAAAAGGATTTTGCAAGGAGTCTATGGATAAATATAAATTCTGAATGAAAAAGACAAAATCGTCAAATTGCTACCAGATGGTGGTCAGCATATAAGACAGTTCCCGTGTCAATAAAAACATCAATAAAAAAAAAATCGAAACCATTGGAATTATGACGATTAAATGCCAAAAAATAGTCAAAAGTGCATCAATACTGTATATAAAATCCACTTTTGAAAGTTAGTTTAGTTTCAATTCACATGATTGTAAAGTTGCACGAAGTTCACCAGCAATGTTTAGATGACAAGAGAACGACACTTTTTCTGGAACCTCATTTTCTTAACCATCATCATACATTGTGAACGTTTAAAAATTCAATGGTGTTTTAAGTGTAGTACCCCCTTAAATCCTCCTGTCAGGTCTTTAATTAAATCGGAAATTAAGCTATGTAAAGCTTTAAGCTATTAAACCTATAAGCCATATGTGCTTTTAAGCGACGAAGTAATAAACTTAAATTCCATGTTTCATGACATCTGTATCTAGATGCGCAAAGTTTTTATTTTGAGCCCGGATTTCCAAGAAATAGAGGAGAATTAGGAGATTCGCAAGAGATATTTCCTCAACCATTTTAACTAGATAAAATAGAGGGAGGGAGGGAGGAGAGAGAGAGATGAAAGTTTAGTATTATCTAAAATAAACAAATCTAAAAAAATTTGTCCTTCATTCAATGAATTTTATCAGAGAAGAAAACAAACGTCGGAAGATTGCTCAATTTTGTTGTTTGCCAAAAGAGTTGTTAAAGATACGTCAACTGATGTTATCTAAGGTTTTATTCACTTGTTCCTATTTAGGTTATTTCAGCGTTACTTAAATTCGCTATCCCAAGAAGAACGAAATCGAAAAATTCTCCTCTGCACAAACACAGTTGCTCTTATTTTACAACCTCCATTTCATCCGAAAGAGTTTAAATCTTTATCTAAATTGCACGGAACGCTCAAATGATCAGAAGTAAATGGAAAAAGGCTTCGAGAGATCATCGTATACGTTTCTGAAGACTGATCAAAATCTATACAAGTCAACAAAGCAAGGGTGTTTCGAATGATCTCGACCAAACAGCTGTTAAACAAATCTATGCCATAAATAAAGTCAATAAAATAGAAAAAGCAATGCTTCCATATTAAAACAACATCTGTGTTAGATCTATAAGGAAATTTAATCAGGAAGGTGACCTTGTTTAAATTACTGCCGTGTTAGAGTCATATTTGCTTTATTGATGCAAAGTATGGGTTACGAACTTCATAATTTCACACCAGAGTGTGTGTGAAGCCTTTATATTAAAGTTAGGAGAAGCGATACCAAATACTGTACTTTAATTAGAATAAATTATAGTTAAAAAAAAAACAACAACTAAAAAACACGCTTTCATACTGAATAGAACTAAAAAGTAAAAAAATAATTCTTAATATAAGAATAAAATGATTAACGAGAAATTTATTGTCATATAGGTAAAAGCGTGGGGTGCTTTGTACTACATTTTTACACTAACTCAGCTTTTCGGAATAGAAGTTAGAAATTATAACAATGATACATTTATAGAACACCCCACGCTTTTAAACCCATATGACATTAATTTTCTCGTTAATCATTTTATTCTTATATTAAGAATTATTATTTTTTTTTACTTTTTAGTTCGATTCAGTATAAAAGAGTGTTTTTTTAGTTTTTTTTAAACTGTAATTTATTTTTCATTTTTTAGTTCGATCTACAGTAAAAGCGTGTTTTTTGTTTGTTTTTGTAACTATCATTTATTCATTGTTGAATTTATCCTTGAGTTTGATATTTGAAGCTGGAATTACGTGGCTGTGGAATTAGTCTTGCTCTTCAATGGATATTAATTAACGGGTCTGAAGTGTATTCATTCTCTCCGTTTACGAGGCCTCGGATGAGTCCTGTATCGTTACATTAGATTCCGTCTCTTTTGAACAGGTCAAACAAATAAAAGTGTGTAAAGAAGAAAAAGTTCGAATTAAAATTTTTTTTAATGTACCATGTTTTTCTTACGGACTAAAAATTATAAAATTCCTACTTTTCGTTTTTGTTTTCTTTTTTCACATTTTCATGCATTGTTATCCACTTCTCATCTATGGTCCAAATTTCAAGTCTCTAGCTCCTCGGGAAGTCACACAGTTTAAAATCAATTACAAAATTCCACCCGGACAGACATTAAAGAAAGCGAGTTAATAAAAGCATGGTAATATGAAGTGTCAATCATTTATTCACCTTTTAAACGTGTTCCTTTCATGTTAATTCGTACCATCACTTCTAAACATATTGCTTTATAAAAATAAAAAAATATTTAGCACTTAGAACGCAAATTATTTTTTTTTCACATGCACGAGCCTTTTTTTTATTTTCATTTTCAGAAAAATGTTTATATTATGGTAAGAAATTGCTAACACACACCCACCCTCCACTTTCTCAGATACAGAACACTTTTTTGTTTGTTTTATTTCTATTAACCGCAAGTGTATTTTATACTTGCATATAATTAGCTTCAAATTCAAAACACTTTCTTTAGGGTTACACCTTATTCTTTTAGTAGCTAAATCTGAAATTAGTCGCCATATCTGAAAATGGTATATGGAACTAGTCACCAAATTTAAAAATGATATATGCAATAAGTCGCCAAATCTGGAAGTGGTATATGGAATTGTCGCCAAATTTGATTATCCTTATTCCTGACGATCCTGAAAAGGACAATGGAACAAAATTATGAAATTATTATATTGTCATCGGTCCTTGACAAGCGTGCGAAATTTGGAATGAATCCGATGTTTTTAATTGGGTAAAAATCGAGTTCTAAGATTCCGTTACATGCAAGTGAAACTTATAAAAGCGTGTTAAAAAGGTTGTTTTTAAAATAATTTTTATTTTAAACCTCTAAAATTCATACTTGTTATCGGGGACACAATCTATTTTTAACACGCGTTGCCGTAATTTGAATGCAAAATAATTTTTCATCATGTATATATACTACATTTACTCGAATCTAAGTCGCACATTTTTCCAATGTTAATTCTACCGAAAATCGGACACGGTTTAGAATCAAAGAAAAAAGAATTGTTAGATGAGGTATTTAGAGCAATTACAGGTTCAAGTATGTTTTTAAAAAAAGTTTATAATACTGATAAAATAACTAATTATTCACTTCTTATTAGCTCTCATTTTGAATTTATTTTAATTTCGTAATTCTATAAACCATTTTACAAAAAAAATTGATTGCGAATTTGGGGTGCGGCTTAGATTCGAATAAATACGGTAAAATTGATAATCCTTAGACAATCCGTTTCCCTATTAATTTATTTCCTGTATATTTAAGAGTCTACTGTGTTAGAAAAAATACACTAATAGATTCAAAAAAAAATTTCCAGTTTTAGTACGAGTTTTTTTTTATTGCATAAAATAAATTGTGCTTAAGAGGATACGGTACTCTGAATACAGTTTTTTTATTCATACATTTAAATGAAAATGCTTATGTATACTCTATTTGAATACACATGAAATATACATTTCAGAAGAGACGAATCGTCAAAGCCTGACGCAAAGTAAGTACCTTTTGTAATATCCAGCTTAGAACCCAAAAATCTGACTTTGCAAAGGGCCCTAATATTCTCCGTTACGCCACTGAAGAACATATTCCACATTTAAAAACTTTATCTTGACGCTACTTTAATATTACAAACCAAAACATTACACATTAAATCATGTTATTTTTATCAAATAATCAACTACCTCTCTTTTTGCTTCATTACTTTAATTAGTTTACAAAGATTAGAGCACTTTACAAAGTTAAAGAATTTTTTTTTATCACAATTAACAATATTTCAGAAAACTCCATGGAAGTTGCATCTTTTGTTTGGATTACCTGTTTTTTTATGTTCCTTATTGCACCTCATTATCCGACAGGTCTAGAATGAATGTCAGTGCTTATTAGGAAATTCGTTAGTTTTCAATATCTGAAGGCAATTTTTAAAAGGAATGAAAGGTAGGTATCGTTAATGAATATGTAAGGTATCACAAACCCACTTCTTTATCATCGAATATGATAAAAGATTAAGTTATTAGGTTAGTAATATGAAGCCGATAAGCTTTTTTGTTTTCAGAAATCTTTTGACTCAATTCAAATGTGTGGGACTATTGTTAAGCGAATATCATTTGTGTAAAATAGAGCTAAAAAGAATAATGGTGCGTTGGTTCCATACCTTATTCGAAACAATGATCAATAACTCATTTTTTTAGAATAAGTTACTATTCTAACTAATTTATAGATTAACCAGATAACTAAACTTCAGCAAAATAATACAAGAATCCTAGCTCGCGACAAAGAAAATATTGCTTTCAGTTAGCGTAGTGCTAAAGCTGACGCTGATATTTAAAACCCCACTATAACTTTTCAACTTAAAATAAATTATTAAACATTTAACACCGTATTTGCTTTGAAATATAGCCATTTTATAATTCGAGAGCAAAACTAAAAGAATCTTCTTTGACTTTTAATGAGCGGAAATCTGATTTTCAATTTTTAACCAGTTAGGCAATAAATGAAAGCTTTGCATTTCACTCATTCGATATAAATGATTTTTAAAAAAGATAATATTTAAACAACAAACTTGGGAAGTTCCGAAAGAAAATAACTAATATGGACACACTTTACGGCCATTGTTTAACTTTTCCTGCAAGTTTGCCTACGGGCAGGTGATCAAACAAGTTATTACAAATGAGATTAATTTGAACTAATGAATAACAATATTATTTATTTGAACGGGTAATCTCAAGAGAATGTTCTGAGAAAAATGACCCCATACAATGGAAAAAACATATCATTAGTTTCATAAAAATAAGTTGCGACATGATTATTCCAATGCCAAGTAGTGTCCCTTCAGGATTCGAAATCTGATGATATGTCATCTTAACTGATGCGTCGTAGACAATGCTATATTGTATACAAATCCTGAGGTTTCAAAGAAATGAATGTTTCATAAGTCAGCTATTCATTTATTTTTTATTGTTTTCTGGACCTAAAAGTGAATAACACACACCTCCACTAAATTCCTAAGAATTATAAAGACAATAAACGCTTTTATTCGTAAGCATAATCAATTTAAGTTCAGCTTTCTTCATTGTCATTCAGACACCTTTTCCGGAATTTCCTGCATCTATGCATTGTATAATACCGAGTAAAATTAATAAAACTCATTTTCGAATTATTATTAAAATATAAATATAATTAAGACAGTGATCGTTAATTTCTTCAACACTTTGATTGATTATTTCTATTATATTCGAAGGGTCGTGCAACACAACCAACACGCTTTCTAATTTAAAAACATTGTCAAGTAGTAAAATCTATTTGCATGACTTTCTCTCTAAATCCGACGTTACGCCAATGTGAGGATTTTGGCTTTTATAATTTATGTCACGTTAGAAATTACAACGGAACTATTGGCGACTATAGACCTAATAATATTTTTTAAAAAAGGCCAGACGGTGATATCCGAGTTGTATTTTCTTTTTCTAATTTCTCCACGTTATCAAAGAAAGTCTTTTAAGACTTAAGTTCCCTTTAACACATGCAACACACACATCCTCCATCACGAATCTTTATTGAAACCAGGGCTCAAATTTATGACTGGAATTGAGCATTGCGAGGTACGAAACTCATGGTTATGACTATTACGTCGGGGGCAGTGGCGTAACGAAGAATATTAGCCCCCCCCCCCGATGCGTGGGTTTAGGGGTTGTGCGTTAGGTTAGGTCAAGGGTCAGCATGCCACGGCTCGTGAGCCGCATGTGGCTCTTTACGTAGACGATTGAGGCTCTTCAGACTTCTGCCTCAATGCGTTATGGAAAAAAATATATTGTTTTAATTTCCCTAGTCCTTCGTAATTATCTGTTTAAAAAATTCACCAGTGTTTAGATTTAAACATTTGATTGGTTAAAACTTTTGTATTATATCGTTTACTATTTTTCAAAGTTTATTGAGAATCAGTGAAATTATTAGAATTTGTTCTAACACAGTTGAGTTTTATTAACGTGGCACCACAAATCAACTCGAGGGCTATTGGGGAAAGATTAAACTTCGCTCAAGAAACGTAGATTACACGTGAGCTGTGTGTGTGTGGCACACCCTGTCCCTTCTTTCCAAACTACCGCCCCACGACAATGGGAGGACTTTGAGCCTCGACAGATTTAACGAGCAATAGCTCCTCGGCAAGGCGGGTCTTCAGCGGCGCAATGGCTCTAACATGACAAGTCAGCCACGAGTTCGTCTCTATACCCACTAGGCTTCCGGACCATTACCTATGATGGAATGAACTCGCTTATCGGCTCGCTATTATTGACCAATGTTCTTGTTCCAATCAGTTATACACAACCCCAAGTTCATATTTAAAGCATTTTTAAAAATTAAAAAATCAATCATTCAATGCTTTAATATTTTATCCATCTACTATATAATATTAGTAAGAATTCTAATTATTAATATATATATATATATATATATATATATATACACACACATTTTTTAAAAATCAAATTTCTACTTTGGGTCAATAAAGAAAATTTAAATTTTAGATAATTAAATTTAATTTATGAATTAATTTTAGAAAAAACTGTATTAACATCAAGTGTCATCCACTACAAGTTTTAAAAAATGTATTTGAACTTGAGTAAATGAATAAAAAGTATTTTATTAACCATTTAAAATTTGAACAAGACTATATATGTATATGCAAGGATAATTAAATTAGACCTAAAATTAAATTCCCTATATAATACTTAACTTTTATCTCCCGTTACATCTTCAAGTCTTAAATTAAGCACCCCATTATTTCGCGGAACAGATGGCCCAAACAGAACACTTCTAATCCCAGATCATTATTTTTTATAACCTCATATTGTCATGCTTAACTTTCAAGTATAACTCCTCACTAAGAAAATAATTTAAGACATCTAGACATAAGTGGTAAAAGCCACTTAGTTTTTCATTCGGTCTCCGTTTTCTCTCAGCATAAGTTCTGTCGATTGCTAGCTGAATAAAACCGTTTTTAAAAAAGCTTGGTGTTGACTTGAAACACGACATATATAGGGAGAGAGTGAACTATTAGTAGGAATTGAAAAAAGAAACTCGCAAACTAATTATAACAGACATATCCATCGACTCTTTCGACCTTCAAGTAACCGCAACAAATCTATAAGATGAGCGACTATTGAATTACAAAGTTCTCTCAAAACAATTGGCTTAAAGGTCTCTACTTCAACCTTCAAATGATCGACGCAGTGTTTTATTCAAAAGAAACACGTTTCGAAAATTGAAGTCATTACAACGAAATCACTTTCTCATCTAGTTTCATGCATCATTATATCAGGAGATGAGAATATTTCGGAACTTTATTACACAGTCGCTTTTAAATTTTTGCTGCTCCCTAACGTATGCTCGAACAAAAAGGACTAACCAATGTTTTTATACGGAAGAATGCTTAAATTAGCATAGGATTTCGATTTGCATTAAGCCTCTCAGAGGCCATTACAGATTGATTCTCTTGAATCTGGAATAAATTTGTATTTGCATCCAAAAAGTAACTTGCATATCACTTTAGTACGTTAACTATTTTTCTAACGTACTTCAAACTGTCGTTATAATCAATAAAAATTAAAGTTTATGCAATCAATTTTAAGGAAAAACTAACGATTTATTTATTATTTTTATATATAACTTTGATTTTTATTTAATTTAATTATAAGAGTAAAGAAAATTCTACAAATCTATATCTTTTATTAGGATTTCCTTTTAATTATTCCATAGGCCACTGTTGTACTCCATTAATTTTTCTCCTGAGGCAAGTCCTTACGTTTCCAGCCTCTCTAGTCATCATAACTATAGCCAACTGTCCCAAGCGTCAGCGGTGCCCTCTAGTGATTATTCATCTTCAATACAGGCCAGGTGAGGAAAGAATGTGGTAGCTATGAAAAACAGTCCATGGTTCTTTCCCCATTATTTTTGTTAATGATATGTGTTGTATATGTAACCTAACTTAAATTTATAAAAGAGACTCAATGACGTTTAACCTTTAACGTTCCACACTCTACAATCAGGATATTCCTTTAACTATTCCGAAGGCCCCTGTTGATGGAGTAACGGAGTACAAGTGTCCTCACGCTAGTTTGGGTGCGGAGAATGGGGGATGTCGACCTCGTCATCTAGTAATGATTTAAAATAACGAGAGCTAAGTTAGCGTGCGGTACACAGTTTGGAAAAAGAAAAATGTAAAATAATAAAAAATTAATTTTATAGACTAAAAAGTATATTTTAAGGACTATGAGATTAATTTGACAGTTTTAATTGTAATACATTTCAGACAGTATATGTAAGCATCAGGAGCGTAGCTACCGCCGTATCAACACGGGGTCCCAACATATGTAAGCTAAAAAATCGTAAAATGTTAAGGGGCCCTCCGAAAAGGAACTTTGATACAGGGCCCACTTAAGACTAGTTATATTTAAAGAGCTACAAAATTGAAATACTAGAAACAGCTAGGTAACCAAATATTTCAAAAAATATATTTCTCCCTACATAAATTTTTTTTTTTTCGTGATTGATGGAATAAATTTATTTATTTCATGCACCAGAAAAATGAAATTTCTTTCTTTCCTGCTTACAATATCTGGAAAAAAAAACTACATAATACATGTAAATTACAGTTTGACAATTTGAGCAATGAGTACAATAAGTGTATAATTTGTACAATGAGGGTTGGTCCATCGTTAGGTGGACAAGGTGAACTTCGACCCTCGCCGCAGAATGAACAAAAAAAAAAAAAAATTTAAGGCAAGACTTAAGAACACTTTGAGAAAAAACCGTTTTATTAAAAAAGAGGGGAGGGGGGTATTTTTAAGGACAACGAATAACTTATATAAATTGATGGATATATTATTTTCCCATCACTACTTCCTGTAAAATTTTCTAACAAAATTTTGCACAAATGTACATTATTGCATATAAAAAATGTAGATTTTCAGATGATATATAGTTTTAAGTAATAAGCATCCAATATTAATTCTCTGAAAGCTCGGCGATAGATATGCATGGATGTTTTCAAAATTAATACGTATATATTAAATCGCGAACTGATGGAGATTTCCGTTGCCATACAATTAGAGAAAAGAAGAAAATAAAACTAATGTACCCATCCAAAAACTTATGAAAATTTCTTAGAAAATATTTCGCACACAAGGGGGGGGGGAAGTAGAGCTTAATTTCCATTAATTTTATTTAATTCCAAATAAAAATGATCACGCCTAGAAAAGACGAGTCTGGATGGTATCCAATATTTTTGTGCTGTTTGTTGAAATTCAGGAAAAGACAATTCATTATGGAAAGGGTGTGATTTCTATATTTATTCTTTTTCTGTTAATTTATCTATTTTTCACACATTCGAAAATGGTTCCAAAAAGGCTGGAGCAGTGATTCTATGACCCATTGTGGTATATTCAATAAATACACATTAAGAACTAGGGGACACATTACTCTAAAATGACCATAACATCCCATTTTTTTAGCCTCATTTTAACTGAGTAACTTTTTAAAATATGTGTACAAAATTTTGTATTTCTTGCAATATTATTTAGCCAGTTATTTAACTTACAGTCGAACCCCGATTTAAAGAATTCATTGGGACATTTTATTCGCTAAATCGGGGTCCCAAGAAATACAATTGTTTTGCACTTACTTTTTTGGAAATTCTAGAGTAAGCAACTAAACAAAAAACATCGAAAGCTAGAAATTGCACACTTTTTATTCAGCTGCTAAAAATCCTTTATCAACGAATTATTACTCACCAGTTAATCGGAAATTTTAAAATAATGACTAGTAGATGTTTGACAGTCTTTTTGATTCGTGACTGTGGAAACAGTTTTCTTTCGACTTAATGCAGAGAAGAATATATATCGTCCTTTACATCCTGTTGTATATATGAAGTTTATTTTCACAGTTTCCAAGCAATGTTAGGAATTAGAAAAAGTAGCAGTTTTGATAGAAGTTTCATTATCAATTTATTTTGTATAAAAATCGCTACGTATTTGTTTCCAACAATCTGCCATGCTAAGAAAATTTTCAAAAACAAAATTTTCCGAAAAACTGTACTTATAAAAAAACCACAAACTTTTCTCAAGAAAGAGAGCAAATGTTAAAATCTCTTTAGATATCCCCTGCGTTGTGAAGAGGAGTCCCATTTAAGACTCACGCAACATGTTACACTTTTATGAATCCTCTATACCTGTTAAGTCTAATAATGGACTGCACCCTTCGCTGGCAAAATTTGTTACTCAGAAGAAAAGCATTTTTCTGTTCCGAGCAAAAAGGATGTCATTTGAAAAAAAAATCAATTTTTTCTAATCGAAATTAATAATAAAAAATTTTTTTTTTGGTTGTTGAAATAATTTGTTAATTTGGGGTTCATTATTCGTTAAATGGGGGGTTTTGCCCCCATTTTAATCGGGAAAAGAAAAAATTCGTTAAATAGGGTTCGTTAGATCGGGGACCGACTGTATTTATAACTCAAACTTACTAAACATATGGACCCCTTTTAATACCCAAAAACTTGGCCATGAATCCCCCCCCCTCCCCCGAAGTGAAACAACTCTTTTTCAATGCATAATAGAAAAATTATAAATTTATCTTCGATATCTTGAGTGCTAAATGCTGACATATAAATAAAATATTGCGATATCTAAAGTAATATTCATTCAAATTATAACTTTTGCATTAAAAATATAGAAAAACATTTTTCCCCCAATGAAACGAGTGAACCAATGACATGATTATCTTCATAAGTATACAATGGATAAACGGTAACGGTATTACATTTACGTGGAACCTTAGAGAAAATTCTATTATCCACTCATCATAATAAGTTGAAAAAAAATAAGAATAATTTGCTGAAGTTACATAAAAATATGGACAAGTTCTACCGTAAAGCTTACTATGGGGGCGCTACAATCATTAGTACCCTTTTCTTCTTCCGGTTAATGCAAAATCTCCATTGCTTTGAGCTAAAAAAAATTAACAAGGTATTTTAAAAAAGATACTGAAATAAATACTATAAAATCCTGAATCTGAAATCTACAGATCATCTTCTATCCATATAGTGCAAAAAAGTTTCAAAAACTTGCATTAAAAGTTTGAAAAACTCAGTTGAATTTCCATGTTTTCCCATAGATTAACATTACACCGGAAGTAAGTGAGGGTTCCACTCAATGTTGTTGTTTACAAAGTAGAACTTGTCCATAAAGCAGCCAGTCCACAATGAGTGTAGCGCAACAACGCTGGTGGAGGGGTGAGTGGGAAACCATTCATCCAGTTGATTTAGTTTCTGTTTCGCTTTAGGAGAGCGAAGAGAAAATGACGCGTCACATCTCTAACAACCAAGCCCGTCTTTCAGCTGGCTGCCGCATCTCGAGAGGAGAAAAGGGAGGAATTTCTTTAATATCAAAGATTACAGAGATGCTATATTTAAATAACTGCGTGCGGTTATTGAAAGGAGATTTTAAATAACCACTTGGAAGAAAGTAAGAAAAGTTGGAAAAGTTTAAAATAGGATCAAGTTACAATGAATAATACTGCTTTTTGTTTAAAACTAAAAAAAATTTGTTGCATTCCCTTCACGTATCATAGGATTATGCTCAAAACAAAACTGCTGATTTGATGCAAGATTCTTTTATACTGTCAAATTTGAGACAAGTTATTGCATGTAACGGGAGAGATTCCGTTCCTATTTAAACATGCATAGACGACTGCCCTCCCTATCGGCTCGACTTCTACATTACGACACTTGTTATTACTTGTACTTTACGTACCTATCTTTAAAAATTGTATTCTAAAATTTTTATGCTTACTCTGGATTTTTTTTAACACATAAAAATAAAAATCCTTACTAATTTATTTTTAACTTTCATAATAATGGAAGTGGGTTACACATATTTTACTTTTTTATTAAAACTCACGGATTCTCTAACGTTGTGTCCACGTACTCCCAAAATAATTTTAATTTTCCTCGGAGCCAGTGGCGTAGCTAGGTATCTAAGGGCCCTGGTGCAGAGAAAAAATGAGGGCCCTATCTTGGTTGGATTTTATCAAGTAAAAATATATGAATATTTTAAATATATACAAATTTTATTTATCTTCTCTTTGTTGGTGTTGTTTGCGCTTAAACGCGCCACTGGGTTTCTTTTTTTTAAATCAATAATTTTAGTTTTATAATTTCTTTAATACAATTCGTATGTGCTGAAGTACTTATTGACGTTAAAAGGAAGAAGAAATTTAATGCTATGCTATCCCTGGCTATTTATTTATTCGGGAGGATCGAATTCATCCACCAGAGGGCTTAGAGCTATAAAATGGTCCACGGAGATATACAGGAAATGATGCAAGAAATATGCATGAACAAGAAAATACATTACAATATTGTAATTATTTATAAGAAAACACCTCTACAAAAGAGCAGAGGAGGAGGACAAATTACATCAGTGTATTGCAGATACGGCTAAAATAGCGAAATATTGAAACAGGAAACTGGCTTATTATGAATCATATTGTTATTAAAAATAGAATGTAACAAGGAAGAAAATGCTTCTTTGTAGGTTTTTTAAGATGCAATAACAAGAATGGTAATAACAAGATGGAACTTGAAGTTTATTTTCAAGTAACAGTTCATAGAAAAATGAAAAAATTGAAAATAAACTTTTCAATAATATCGCAAACTCGGCATTGGTTGTCAGCGTCCGAGGGCCCCCCTAAGCTTGAGGCCCCGGGGCACGGCACTGCCTAGCCCATTGGTAGCTACGCCGCTGCCGGAGCCCTTCAGCAGCCACAGGGACCCCCAGGGACCAGTTTGGGAACCTATGGTCCAGTTCATAAATATATAAGGAAGATTACTTAAAAACAAATATAAATCCTTACCATCAGTACATTCACAGTGGGAATCTAAATAAGTGAGAACTGGCCCTGAAGCAACAGATGCTCCCAGTAATCGAGCCCGTATAAGTCCTTCTCGTTTCTGGGCCCTCACCAGCTGCACTTTTGGAAGACGAGATATGTAGTTCTCCAGTCTTTGTTTCAAATGAGCTGAAATAAAAATAAAATTAAATGTCTCTCATTTTCAAATGCAAATTATTGAGTAAAGGGAAAAAAAGTTATAATGTTACCAGCATCAAAAGGATATGTAACGAGATAAAAATTTACGATGGACATAAGAAGAAAGTAAGTTTCCCACATCGTCAAAAAATGGCGCTGCAAAAGGCAAATTGCGCATGTGGCTATAGCATATGGTAGTAGTAGCTACCCAATTGGTAACATTAAGGCATTTTCCCACGAGTCAATTTTTACCGAAGGCACAGACAGTTAGGAGCTAATTTTAAAAAGAAATCACCTGGCTCCCTTCACATGTAGTCAATTGGCATTGTCTGATGTGTCAATCCTTCAAGTGCCCCCCCCCCCATTAATTGACTCAACTAAAAGGATGTTGTGGAAGCTACGCTCTTTACACGTGGCTACTTCTGTAAACGGAGACAGCTTTTTGTTGCATCGTCGGAATTAATCATTGGACCGATAAGTCCGGGACTCCCTTTTCAGTCACCTTTGGTACGTGTGTGACAGGAAGTCTCTTCCTTCTTCACATTAGAGGAGTGGTGACAGAAAACTTGTGTTATTAGAAAGGAGAGAAGGTTAGCACTAGCCTTGACAAGGACGGAATGGCCCCTGGGCCGATAACACATATATGGTTAAGGCACTACTGCATACTGCATACTACACACCAACACCATACACACACAGACCCAGAAACATTTTCCAAAATTAAATCTTATATTTTCCTAATTTTATTCATCTTTTTTCATTTTTCTACTCAAAATTCTCAATTTATTTCGTAAAAAATTTTCTCTTCCACGCTCAAGCAAACACGATCAATCAGAGAGTTCCATCGGCCGTACAGACTTTTCAAGTTCTCTCACCCGAACACGGCGACGGTACCCCTTCCGGGACCGAAGCCCATCACATTAGCACAACAACCAATCAGAGCTCACCTGCGCCACGCGAGAAGGTTAAGCATAGCACCATCTCAACTCTCTACACTCGCAACATATCACGAATAGCTGCTACCCCATTGGTCGGACAGTTTACCCTCCCAAGGCTCTCATTGGCGAGGGAACTTCAAGTAGTATTCTGATCTCATTAACTTTAATTTTTTCCATAGCTTTGGAGAGGAAAAGCTTTTTCTTTTCCTATTTTTAAATGCACTCAACAATCTAAAATGTAATTATCTAAAATGATTAAACGTCTATTTAATTTTTATTTCTTTAATTTTTTAAATCATTAAAACCTTCAATAAACATGCGCAAGTAATTCAAATGCCATGCTATCAGTCACCCCTGAGATAGGAGATTAAAACCTTGACGGGCTAAGTGCTCCAAAACCAACCCCAGCAACTGACAGAAAACTTGACTGATACAAAGTTGCCTCGTGTGAAACGGTCTTAACGTCGTTGTAGTGGGCGAAGATGTCGACTATTATTTTTTCTCCCGTCGACTGCGAGGCGAGGTCTGTAAAAAAGTTTGAAAATGCACAAAAGAACAATAACCCTTCGAATACGAGGAGTGAGATGCCAGTGCTGGTGTGTGATCCAGAAGCGTAGACAAAAAATCGGCTGCAAAGTTTGCTAGAGTTAGTTACTTAACATCCATCCTATAGTCCGATCTTGCTAAGTATTTGCACTGATAAATTTTCGTACGTCATCCTTTCTACAGACAAAAAAAGTACATCTTGATTAAGATACAGATTTATAAATTGCTACAAACTTATTCAGGTATGACGATGTTAAACTTGGTTATTATGTTGCAAATACTAAAATGATGCTTTTTGTTGTCAGAAGATCGATTACATCTAGGTTAAGCTGTGTAGTTATGCTTTTCTTTTTCATAAATCTTTCCAGTATTATTTTTGAGTGTAACATTTCTCCGGTTGCTGAAGTTTGTGGGAGTGTTTCGTGAAAAGGGCGGAATGCGTAAGGAAGTCGGGGAGCGTCTATAATTTGACCAATCAGCGCGCTTGGTGATGTTTCTCCTACTCTCGCTCCCCCCCCCGTGTAGTCTAGGCGTGGAATCTTTGTTTTTGTTTTCTCACTTTAGGATTAAAGAAGCTAAGTCCTTTAGCTGGATCATGTAAAGATATATCCACGTGGGGTCCAACTCAAGTAGCCATCAATAACCGCCAGTCTTTTTTTGTTAAATTTAGCATTTCAAAAGATTCTAATTCAAAAACTCTGTTTCGTTTGCGCTTGACTCTAAATCCACTTCGCACATACCAGCAAGTCTTATTAGACTTCACCAAGGATAAACTTGAGATCCTTACGCTCAATTGTCAAAGTCTGAGGGCTCACCAAAGAGATTTCGACGTAATTTCACAAAATTGTACGTTACTCATGTTGGCAGAGGCGTGGTTAAATAATGACAAACGTGTTTCGATACCTAACTTCGATTGCTGTGTGTAACATTTAAACGACCGGGCCACAGATCTATCGCAAACAGAACTACTCACATGTTGTGGCTCCTCACATGGATATTACTTATCGCCAACCAAGTGGACTTGGTATTGTTAGTTAAGATATTGGGGACATATGTGCGGCAGAATGCTTATTTGAAAATGGACAAATAGTGATTTCGGTGGTCGTATACATTTCTCCGAATCAAACGGTTCAAAAAATTAAAGATTTCCTGCATTTTTTTTAATTATGTACCGAAGGTGGTTCTGCTCTTTAAAAAAAACTATCACTCGCTTCCCATGATTTTGAGTGGTGATTTTAAAGTTAACTTCAGTTTGCTAGAAGCCGAGCCACTCATAGCTTTTTTGAATGATTAACTCAAGCTCGAAATTAACGCAATTCGAAATGTCTGGACAACTAACAGTGGTACTGTTATTGACGCTACTTTTCAACCGTTTTTAAATACTTTGAAATCACAAGTAAATGAGTCATATTTTAGTTATCATAAGTTATCATTACCGCTCTTCCCCAAATAGAACAAGAATAATTATTTTTGATAAGAAATTGCATTACTCTTCGTGTTAATTAAATAAAATTTTCATTAAAGATATAATTATTCCGTAGAAAATTATTTCCAACCATACTCAATTCATTTTTTTCAGGATATAATTTGCTATTGCGAATTTACCACGATAACATGTCAGATGTTACATATCGTATGCGACTACTGTAAGGCTCGTTTCTTTTTTTAAATTTTTTTACAGGTTGTAGACAATTTTCTTTCTGGACGATCCACGCATGGTAACGATTATTAGCAATACAATATGCTTATTAGCAGCAATTATATATACCGTTTACAGAAAATAATTATTCAAGTATAATTATCAAGCCATTGGATAGATTTTGAATACATCAATACTTTTCATCTGTTTAAAAAATAACTATAACAAAGTTTTTACTATTAAACAATTACACAATTATTAAACTTTTGGATGAAATTGCTCGAAAGAGAAAATTAATGACATTTGTTTTTTATAATTAGAAAATTGACAAGAGCTAAATGAAACATTACAATTAATTGTTAAATATGGGAAGGAGATGAAATATAAAGAAGCCTCTTTTACATTGATCAGAGAAGTCGTCGACGAGTACAATTTCCTTGAGCAGGTGCTCCGGAGATCGTTCCAGGACACTGTGCACTGTCCGCATGAGGACACTCCATGCCTCGTTATGGAAGCAGATGATTACACTGGTCTGGGGTAGATTGGACGGATATTTGATATCTTTGCATCTAAAAGAGAAACAAATGATACGTATTCTTTAAAAGAAATTTCAATCGACACAAAAATAATATTCCTACTGTTATAACAAAGTAAAAATAATAAGTACAAAGGAATGTGGTACTTACGTATTATACCGTCAACCCATTGCGACAAATTAAAATATGTCGCCAAATGCTGCGATATGCAGCCAAGAATGTAAAATTTTTCCGTATTTGCTCAAACAGAATAGTAATAATAATAGTAAAGATGATAGCATTTGGCGATGTCTTTGGAATTGGCAAGTCGTTCGATTGGAGGAAACTGGACGACGGTATAATGCGCCAACACCAGAAATATCAATAGAGAAAAATGAAAATTTCCATTCATAAAAATTTATTAGTTTCAATAGGACACTTTTGGGAGCAAAATGCTTCATTTTTCATTATAAAACTGAAAGAATATTAATGATCGAAAGAATGTCATGATCGCACTTTTTTCTACCAAATTACTGTGCTTTGGAAATCGCGCGGATTACCTACCAATATTTTAAGAAAAACCACTCTAAAATATTCAAGTATTAGATCAACAGCAGGTGTATGTCTTATAAATAGACACAGATTCGCGGATGTATATAATACTTACAAAGGATTGGAATCACCAATCCCCACAATATAATGAAAAGGCGGATACTCAACTGATAGTACAGTAGTGTTTATTAACGTCATATTCTAAAGCAGGGGTACTCAACCTTTTTCTGCTGGGCCGCATACATATGTTAGCTATTTCACGCGGGCCGCAACATGAGGTTAAAGGGGGAGTGCTTTAAGACCAAGATAACATTGGAAAATTAAAATATGGAAAATTGATCAAAATATTATAACTCCTATTTTGCTTTTTTTAAAATTATTATCTTTTTTTTTTATTTTTGTCACTAAATTAAAAGAGTTTAAGAGGAACAATCCTTCACAATTTTAGCATCGGTAAACGGTTTCATATGATTACTAATAATATAACAAACTTCATAGGATGTCTTTATTACTACTGTGACATCACCACAGACAAAACACTCTGTTGCTGTCGCAAAGAATATTCAACAAAGCCTATTTATCACCTCTTGAAAGAGGAAGCGTGTCATTGAATGATTCCTTTTTATTGGTATTTTTTAAATACAGCACTTTCATGACAAATCAAACAAGTACTGATCCATGTTTGTTTTTCACTACATAACAGTCAACCTCCAAATCGTTCGAATATTTTTCGCTTGCAAGGTATGAAAGATTGTTCAAAATTAGTTCTACTCCACTTTTGTCTGTTATCATTAACCGTAACCGGGTTAAAGTGTATGGGGCCTTGGCGATGTCAATTTCTTTTGGCAACCAAAATCGATCTTAAAGCTACTTCACTTAGGGATAGATGTCCGGAAGCCAGAATGAATTCGTTACTTCATCATAATATCTATATAAAAATCACCAAATCCCCCCTATACTACACTTGAACCCCGTAACCGTTACAAATATAAAAAAAATATCAATTCAGGGCTGTACGACATCGACAGCAAAAAAAACCTAAATTGATCAATTTTATCTCTTGCCAAAGAATTTTCCACCAAATTTTTAATACATTGTCTTAAATAAAATAATTTCTCAGAGCGATGGATCATAACCGGGTCACTTAAAAAGGCTCGGTGGGCCGCAAGTTGAGTATCGCTGTTCTAAAGCAACGTGAGGGCTATTGGTGACGGATCTCGTAATTCTGAACGACGGCCAAGTGACGAGGACGACTCCTGAGCTCTGACACCCTACTTTCCAAACTTCCACACCATGGCAATGGAAGACTTTGAGCCTCGCGGCAGATTTAACGTACATCAACCCCTCTACACGGCGGGTCTGCAGTATATCCATGACTAAAACCCATCACATGAAAACGCCGGGCAGGCATTCGCGATTATGATCATAATATTTTTTCCAAAATCTACATCAAAATCAAGGGAGATGAAACATTTAATTGAATGAATTTGTCTTCTTTGCTAGTTTTTTAGTAATCCCCCTAGAAGTTTTATTAGTGACAATAACAACGCATTCTCTTCTCTACTTCAAAAAGCAGCAGTAAATTTAGAGGCCTACTTTCAATTCAATTCAAAATAACTTAAAATTAATTTGTAAGAGAGACAAATTATTAGAGAGACAAGAGATTTAGTTCACAAAATAAAAACTCCGTAATATTCGGAAAAAACGCTATTTTGATGTACAGGGTCCGGCGTATTAACCTCTGTTTCAAAAGGCAGTTTTAAACAAACAAAACAAGATACAGAGGAAAGTCTTTTATTTGTGAACAACAAATACGATGCCATTTTACATTAATTGGTTTTAAAAATTATGTCAGCTAAATGGCATCCTCCAATGGTGACACATTGATGAAGTCTTTCCCGAAAGTTGTCCATAGTTTCTTCATGTCATTTCCAGTGGAATGGCAGTTATTGCCAGGGTGATTGCCTCCTTTAGTGCTTGCAGATTGTAGAACGATGTTTGTACACTTGCACCTTTAAGTGTTCTCAAAGAAAAAAAAATCACAAGGTGATAAATCAGGTGACTTTCCTAGGGGGCCAGGCGATGTCTCCTCGCTAAGAGAGAAGATGTCCAGGAAACAACTCTCTCAGAATGCCCAGCAAACGCCGCGAAGTGTGAGTAGTGGCTCCGTCTTGTTGGAACCAGATTTCTGCTTTTTTATAGTCCCCAAGAAACTGGTTTAACTTAGGCCGGATGAAAGTCTCGATCATGTAACAGTAACGATCTGAAGTAACCGTTACCTTTAGTTTATCTTCTTGGAAAAAATAAGAACCCCAAAACCAACACCAAATTCAGCAACGGCGCACCAAACTGTCACACAAGGACTGTGAAGTGGTCGTTGGTGAAGAGCTCTGAGGGTTTTCTGCTACCCAGTAGCGAAAATTTTGTTTATTCACAGTGCCTGACAAGTGGAAGTGGGTCTCATCAGACGAAATCAAAACGTCAATGTTCTGAAGAACTTTCGGGAAAGACTTCTTCAATGTGTCACCATTGGAGGACATCATTAGCGGACATTCTTTTTGAAACCATTTAATGTAAAACGGCATCGTATTTGTTGTTCACAAATAAAAAACTTTTTTCTGTATATTGTTTTGTTTGTTAGTAACTGCCTTTTGAAACAGGGGAGGTTAATATGCCAGACCCTGCATCAAAATGTTTCTAATAACTTTAAAAAGCCGAATTTCTTTAAAAATGACTTTGTTAAGCGAGTAACATTTCTCATTATTGCAAACAAACTCAGCTGATTGAGGTTACAAAAAGGAAGTTCAGCAGCACTTTAACGAAATGAACAATGCTTCATCATAATTCATTCCAAGTAATACTCTTTGACCTTTATTTCTTCGTGCTTTTTACGAAAATAGTTTTCCTCAAACTTTTTTTTTTTGAAACATCTGTTTCCCTCTTACCCGTTTATTTCAAAATCAGCTGTAGCTACAAGGAATGAAAAGAACTTTATGAACTCATGTGACACTAAAATAAAATGTAATTAACGTCCCTTTTTCAACACATAATTTCTAACAACTTTGCGGATAATCAACAAAAAGTAATGTACTTGACTACTGAATCATTGCCACAGTTGACTGACACGTATAACACTTTTACACGAAAAAAAGGCAAAAACTCAAGAGAAAAAATATTGTTACGAATGTTGTGTAATTAATGCTTAAAACAGGGTAAATAATTTATGCCTGGATATTTAATACATGAATATTACTTTCTGTTGTATTTATTTTAACAGTAAAATTGTAATATTTAGAAGCAACGGCCTCTTGCATAATAATGGCGAAATATTGGCGATACCGCCAAGCTGACATCATTTTTGGCGACCACTATGGCGGATTGGCGACTTGGCTATCATATGGATGCTTCTGGAAATTACAGGAGAAATCTATTAACATCATGATCTATGAAGTTTGCGGATGTTTCGTGAAAGAGATAGAAAGCAGCCGCGCAGCCTATCAATTGAAGTCGCTAGCTGAAACAGAGTCAGTATTGCTTTGACTGTTGAAGAGTCCACTAGCGATTAGTTGCTTGCAAATGAGCTTTACGTACTTGTACTCGACTCAGCCTTTTATCCTTCAGTGGGTCGGTAAATGAGTATCAAGCTTGCTTGGAAACTAAACACTCGCGTCATACTAACCACCTGACTGGGACATCTGCTCATGCACCTCGATGCCCAAGGTCACGTATACTGAGATGGGCACAGTAGGCCTTGGCTT
The DNA here is from genome assembly GCA_019973975.1 of Trichonephila clavata. Lineage (NCBI taxonomy): Eukaryota > Metazoa > Arthropoda > Arachnida > Araneae > Nephilidae > Trichonephila > Trichonephila clavata. Next base: position 226,942 of record BMAO01005913.1, read on the forward strand.
TCATGGGCTGTTGCGCCACTGTGTTTACATTTTATATAACGACTTCGTATAGTTTGTTTCACGACGGTTAAATCTAAAACAAGAAGAGACGTTTTAAGACATGTGCTAACAAAACCCAGGTCCAGGGTCTCAGACTCAGGAGAAGGGAGTGAACCTCGCTTCGGCCTTAATAAGTTCATGATCTGAGCGATTTTAACCGTCAAATGTTATTCTCGAACATATTCTCCAAAAAATTAGGAATTTCAAACTTCATGTCAACTGGCAATAATAGCAAGACTAGATTATTATGTCATGTCAGTGTGCATTTCTTGGCTTATTAGCATACACTACCATTACTCATTCAGTCGAAAGACGGCTTTTAAGGTCCAATCACACACGCATATTTGGAGCAACCGTTTAGGACAATTTTTTATGCAGCTTAGGGTGAAGGGTTACTGTAAACAAACCGACATGCTCTGACGTCAGCCGCGCTCTATCTCCACATTGAAAAATTACTCATCGATTTTTATGCTTCGGAAAACAAACATCCAATATTATGTCTTTTATTTCGCTCGCGCTTTTGTTGATGGGCGTAAAAAGAAATGGCATTCTGTTTAAAATATTATAAGCCATATCTGATGAGTTTGACGAAACCGAAGCTGCCATCTTCATTGCCATTTTGTTTATGACGTAGGGCGCCAAAGAACCCCATTGGCTGGAATTCCAAGCAACTTATTTGGAACAACTTTTTCAGCTCATTAGAAAAAAGTTGTTCAGAGCGGTTGCTATGGCAACTAGGTAGAAATTGGTCGGAATTAGGAGGGAAATTGCTTCAAATGTGTACGTGTGATAATGCCTTTAGTTAAGTAAGTCTGCTTGTATCTAGGTTTTTGAGGTTGTGAGCCATGCACATGTTAGTTACGAGGGAGTATTTCGTACGATTTTTGGTTTGTACGAATACAACATATAAGCTTTATATTCTGTCTTTTTAAGAAGGTTGCAGGTAGGGCCTATTTTTGAATATGGGCCCTGGACCTCAAGAGGTCTAAAGACGTCCCTGAAAACAGGTATTCTCAAAGAGGTTCAGATAGGAGGTATATGGAAGTTTAAAAAGTATCTATAATATTCCAAGAATTCATTGAGGGTCGATGACATTCTTTTTTGTATCAGAAATTTAATTTTTAAACGTTGAATTATTAGGTAATATCTGTTTTCTGCGCGATCCATGTTCTCAGAGAAATGTCAGCTTCAGCTTCAATATCTGTTTTCATATGCATAGATATAATAAAAATTTGCACATGGAGGTGTAACCCAGGCATCTAAAACGAAATAGAGTATAAATTTTTTTTTAAAAAATCCGATAAAATACTTTTTTTATTTTTTGTTCCTCTGTTCTCGGTTAATTTGTGATAAAAATTCTGTATAATATTAGAGAAAAATGTTTGGACTTTTTTTTATTATGAAGAAAATTATTTTTTTTAAAGGGAACGATGTTGGAAAAAGTTTAGGAATACTTGGTTTGAGTGAGTGGGTGTTTATTATAACGTCACACTATAGAACAAGATGAGGGATATTGGCAACGAACCTCATAACTTTGAACCGTTTGCCAAATAAGAAGGATAACACCTCAGCTGGCATCGCCGTCTGAACTTCCATACCACACCAATGGGCGGACTGAACCCCGATAGATTTAACGTGTATCAGCCCTCTACACGACGATTCTTTAGTGGCACTAAAGCTCGAACTCGTCATATACCGACCACGAGTACTTGACCTTGACCACTAGGCTACCGTGGCCACATCCAGTGGCGTAACGTACACCCCCGCATTGAGGGGGACCCAGGATTCCAAAGGGGCCTAAAGCTTATGGTTTTGCAATCCTTTGTAAGATTCTTGGGGCCCCAAACCCGACTTTGCAGGGGGGGGGCTAATATTTTTCGTTACGCCGCTGGCCACATCCCTAGTTTGAAGTATCAACATTATTCGGGCCAGATTGTTAATATTGGGCACAAGATTGTGACATGGAAATCGATGTTTCCATTTAGTCTCCCTTAATATAAAACAAGGTTATTATAATTTACCTTAAAGAAAACATAAGAAGAAAAAAACTTACTCTTTATCTCTAGGATCCGGTAAAGTCCTGTGCAACGAAATCAAATCACTGATATACTGGTTAAATGCATTGTTTTTCCAGCCCAGCTTAACTAGTTTCTGTTGGTCATCGGTGAGATTGGTCAGTTTGACAGCTTTGCCCATCTCACCATATCCATCTAGTTCACGCGGGGGCAAAAGAACTCCTCCATCCTGTTCCTGATGGTAATCGGGGTCCTTGCTTTTCGACGACTTCGAATCTATTGAGTTATCTAAATGGGCAACTAACGGCTGCTGTTGTAGGGAGCGCTCAGCTTTGTGCTTGGATCCGGAAGCTTTGTCCACTAGATGGTCATCGGCGGAATGATTGGAAGTGACGGCTAAAAGGTATGTTATGACGATCCACGTCGCTGGTATTAGAACGAGTCCTTTCAAAACGAGGTTTCTGCGTCTGAGCATCATATTGACTGTCCAATTGGAAAAAAAATGTCTAGATTCGATATATCAAAACAATATAAACCGAAAAAAATAATAAGCGAATCTTCAAGGAAGCTCAGTTTTAAGGTTTGTAGAAAATAAATAAAAACGTAAAAAAAAATTATAATTGAGAATGGAAGTTGAACAATCTTGCCTCACGTCATAATTATGGTCAAACAAAAGTTAGAATGCCTACGAAGGAAAAAAAAAACTTCTTGCTTCAAAACATGATTGTTAAATCCAAAATAATTTTCAGTTTTTCTATGCGTAAATGAATGAATGGTCTTGGCTTATAGGTCAAAGCAGCATTTTTCAGTTTAGCTTTTGAAGAATGATTGTTCCGATGATTTGTCTTTCTTCCGAGTGTGGTGGTACGAGTTTTCCGTAATATCTGAAATAAAACAGCATTTGTTTAGTATATTTAGAGGCAATAAATATCAAATATTACATTCATTGTGAAAAAAGCTGCTATAAAGCGTAATTAAGGAGAACGAAACGGATAGAAAAAGATTGGCAGCTGGTAACAGCCGTCAAACTTAGGGTAAGAAACACCTGCAGCAGCGCGGTAATTGGTTGAAATAAGAATTAATGGTCACGCTATATACCACCTACTTCACCAAAAGCGTAAATAACAAATTACTAGTTCCAAGCAAAACGGTAAGTTAAAGCTGTCTTATAATGATGAAAGTTTTATGAAAAAATGAATACGAATTAAGAAAAGATGAAAATAAATACACTATACTCTATGTGAATTTGGAGTTCACATAACGACTTTTCAGTGAATAGTATATATTTTTACGCAGAAATTACATTTCTCTCCCATTCACTCAGAAACTTTTTACAATTCTTAGAAATATATACGTTATTATTAACCAGACATTACTTTTTAAAACAGGACAATGACATTTATACTTGAGGGGTTTAAAATGAACTTTAAAATAAAATGGGAATATTAAATTAAATAGGAGAAAAATTCTATTATTACTCAAAGTTTAAACTAATATATATAATATAGCACTACAATTTCTATAATTTTAAAGAGAATTAACTTTTTTTAAAAAAAAGAGTATGTTTCCAACAATGAATTTTGTATGAAAAAAAAATCGAAATTCATTTTGCCTACTTTAATTTTTATATTATTTTACACAATTAAAATATCGTCAATTTAATATGCTTCATGATCAAAAATTAGTAAACTTTAAACTGAAAAGAGTTGTTAAACAAAGATTTCAAAGTTTTTCATCATAATATAAAAAAACCTCACGAGATAAAAAGTATATATTATAAAGAATCCACCAATTTAAAATACACAACAATACAATAAATTACATATAGATAATATGCCTGCATATAAACACCAGAAAAAAAATTAAGACTACATTGAAAAAAAAAAGGATATAAATTTTCAATATTGTTATATATAAAAAGTTTTATGGACACTTTTGGGTATTTTTCCGTTTTGCCGGCGCAGGCGATAAAGTCGCCAAAAATGATACAACCGGCGCCAAACGGAATATTCCTGCAGTTAAACTTTTACCCCACCACATTTTCAAAATAAGTCGTAATATTTTCTGATCAATAACTTCTTTTCAAAAAACAAAGAATGGATGGAAATACAATACGAACTAATATTTATTGATATTTTTTATGTGTATATTGTGTGTTGTCAAATAACGCCAACTTGGCGAGATTTGAGCCGGCGAAACGGAAAAGTACCCAATTTTGTGCTATTATCAAATTTTTATCATTTTATGTTGAATATGTTTGGACGACAGCTGAAATGAAATTATAAATACCAGTGGCTTTTAATTGAAAAAAAAAAACGGGGGCTTATATTGTAAAAAAACACTGATGAAAACGCTGAGGCGTAATCTTTATTATAAAAATTAAAAATCTGTTGGTGTGGAGGTCACAGTCCCCCTCCCTCATAAACATTCTTATACAAAACACAAATAGTAATTTTTCAATTAATATAAATTTATATTTATCAAAAAGTTTTGATATAGAAAAAATATAATTAAAAAAAAAAGAGTATGAGAAAAAAAAAGTTGTTTTGAAAGAGTGCGTAATCAAAACAAACATTTTTAAATGAATCGCTACTAGCGAGCTACACTGTAATAAAACAGAAAACAAAATTCATCAGAATTAAAGCTGAGAAATACAGAGGAGAAAAACAAATGAAAATTCCAAGATCAAAAGTTAGTAAATACTTTTGAAACCCCCCCCCCCCAAATAACATCGATTATATTATTCAAATATATAAATGTATGATAAATATTCACATATATCAAATATGTACACTATCATGTATCATTATAAACATCAATTCATGATCGCTTACCTCAATAAATAGAGTATAATAGATACGAGTCGTTTAGATATTGATTCTGTATGAATATAAAACACGGCACTTAATTCAACTTAAATATTTGATGGAGTTAGTCTTTTATGGTTGTAATAGTTTTTACAGGTTTTGGATTTTATTCCGCAGATTGATAGCATATGATAGTAGGCTACCAGATTATGGTCAAGCAACTAACTTCTAGGTAATTAAAATTACTTTTTATTGAAGGTTAGGCCAGTATTTTAGCTTCTTTGCTACCTCTCTAACAAAAAACTTATCCAATAAAATAATGCGAAAAAATATGTTTTTAGTAGTAATATACCGATAAATACAAATTGTAGGAAAATAAAATCGATAACTTCATAGAAGTTTGAATTACGAAGAATTTTTTTTTAATTAACTGTATTCAGAGCCACCAATAGCTCGATCTAACAAATAATATCGCATCAAACTTGGTATGGAGGAAGGGGGGGGATCATATTTATATTCCATAAAAAATAGGATTCCATATAAAAAAAAATCTCCGATAAGGGTATTTATCACGCTGTTCGTGCAAAAAGTATTACAATATATATATATATATATATATATATATATCTTGTTCAAATATTCAATCATTAATAAAATACTTTTTATTCATCCACTCATCTTCAAATACATTTTTAAAAAATTGTAGTGGATGACACTTGATGTTGATACAGTTTTAATTAATACTATTTAATTAATGAATAAACAGTAATAAACAAAAATAATAGTCCAATACCATATATAAAAAGAAAAATCGTTGGTTGTGACCCTGTAGCGAAATGGATAGTGCGTTGGACTTCTAATCCAAAGGTCATGGGTTCAAATCCCACCTGAGATGGTCTTCCTTCTGAGAGTGTGATTCCTTTAAACTGTGTGGGGGTGTTGGTCTAATCGGCATCCCTCTCTCTCCGTCCTGCGCGGCAAAAGGTGTGTGTGGGGGAACAAAGCATCACCAACAACTTCCATAATAACAATTAGTTTTATTTATCTTTGAACACTCTTAAACAATCACAAGTGAAACTACAAAAGGAAACCTAGGAGTGATCTATAAAGAGTTACTCTACGTAAACCCGACTACGTGAACTAGATAAGGAGAACAAGCGCTACCGAACCGATAACTAATTCTAATTCTTCTATCTTAAAACCTCAATCTAATAATTTAATCTCTTAGCAATTACTTCCTTAACTCGCGCTATGTTTGTGAATGAAATATTCCAATATTCACACGTAACAGTTCCTCGGCTCCTTCTGTCTTACATCTACAAAACCTATATATATAGACTTTATATAGTCAAACTAATTTAAATATCACGGTTTCTTCTTGAAAGGCTTTGAATTAATATGAATGCTAGCCCCAAAGTTTCCCAAAAGGATTATTGGAAAAATGACTCGAATAGATCCGTCACAACTGTAGTATTTTATTGGAATAACTAAATTTAATTAATGACTAAAAATAGTAACAGACAAAAATAGTAGTCCAACACCATGTATAGAAAGGAAAATGGAAAATTGCAAGGAAAATCACTTTCTATTTTGCCACTTAATACTGTGATTCTGTCTTATGCATATACATATTATAATTATTTAATAAAAAGTAACTAAAATAAAATTTTTCTTTGTTGACCTTAGTAGGAATTGTCTTAATATATATTACTTTTTTATACGCTACATTCACTTCCCTGACGAAGAAATCGATCGCGTTCAATATTACCATGGTTCAACGCGCATTCTCTGAACCTTTCCGTACGCAACATGATACAAGAATATTCCACACTGTTTGTGATATGTACATCAACAATGGTTCCCTATGATTCGCCGACGATGACATTTGAAACATATGCTATCACCTCTTCTGACACAGATTTCCGTTATCTGCCTGGGGGAATTCTCAGTGATTCTGATTCCTTGAGCTACAATCGGACCTATATATAACGAAGTCACAAAATCCCGAAAAGAAGTTCATTTTATGGAAAATTCGTTGTATAGAAGTTCGTTTTTCATTTTTCTTTATAAACACCATAAAACAAATTTTGAATTCATAAACACCATGGATTGTGAAGAAAGTTAATTATTCACACCTTTTTTTTAAAAATCAATACATATTTATTTTATATATCTTACCCATCAAAAAAAGAAAAGAAAGAAAGAAACACTGCAAGGAAAGTTTCTTAACGCTTATCCACTTCCTGAGGGGTTAAAGGTTGCACTTCTTGGATGAAAAGCTTAAAATTCTATTGCTCTCGGCGAGTTAGGTTCCTTATAAAACCAGTTTACGATTTATGATCACCATAAAATGTGTTAAAATAGAGAATAACTTCAAATATCTAGAAATACATTAAAAATAGGGTGAAAAACAATTGAATCACAAGAAAAAAGTTCGTTATATAGAAAATACGCTTCGCTATTGGGAGGTTATTTCACGAAGAAAATAGTAAAATGTTCTTGGTTCAAGGGAAAAGTTCGCTATTTATAGAAAAATTCGCAATATAGAGGTTCGTAATATGGAAGTTCGACTGTACTTATTTATTTCTTAGAAAGCATTAAGCGATAAAGCCCCCTACGTAGCTTCTGTCAGGTTCTAAGCTCATGAGGAGCTGTGAATGATTCAGATAATAAAGTTAAACCAATGATGTGCGTTCAGGTAATGCGAGTCGCTTATTCCCTTCAACTGGCTCCACTGCGAGATTACCTCTTCGAAGCTGTCTACATGTTTTTACAGCCCAAATCACTACCGCGATTGACGCATATGAAAGCATAAATTTGCATTTTGCTTTAATCCCCTGTTCTACGTTCATTCTCAGCTTGGTAAATTACAACAGCGCCATAAAAACTCTTACCAATGATTTTCGGGACTAAATTACTTTTTTTGCATAACTTTGAAGTTGCTGATAGTTTCACTTATTTAGGTTCGTAAATTAACAATAGATACGATTGTATTACTGAAATCCAAAAGAGAATTACTATGGCTAATAAATGTCTCAATGGAATACGAAAATGTATGAAATCGAGTTTAATCAAAAGAAAAACAAAGGTTCTATAGTGTAAAAGTGTTTTAAGACCAGTATTAACTTATGCATGTGAAAACTTGGTCCACGTCTCGAACAGATGAGAACATAAGTATCTAAGAAAGAAAGATTAAGATTTATTTTTGGAGGAATTCAAGATAATGGAACGTGATGAAGAAGATCAAATTTAGAGCTCTATCAATCATGTAAAGAATCTGGCATAGTTAACTTCATCAAAATACAACAAATTAAATGGACAGGTTAAATGGACAAAATACAACGACAGAATGGACGAAGACCGCACCACTAAAAAAGTTTTCAATTCCCAACCAATAGGCACACGAAGAAAGAGCAGGCCAAATCTTTGATGGATTGATGGCCTAGAAAAAGATTTCCTAGTTTTGAGAACTAAGAATTGGAGAACACACTAGCAGAAAGAAGGTTGGCCTGGAAAAGGCTTCTTGAGAAGGCCAAGGCATACCCTGGGCTGTCGAGCCACTGAGGAAGAAAAATTACTTTTTACGGAAAAAATCTTACTTTCTATGCCATTATAGTCTCCATACTTAGATGTCATTGGTTATTAGATCGAGCTACAGTTGGCTTTGGCTCGTGCAGATTTAATAAAATTCATCCTGTGCATAATAAAGCCAGTTTCTAATGAAAAAAGTAAATTACTTTCTCCCATGCAAAAAACAATTGGAATCACTATAATAATAATGTTATTTATTTTTTACTCACCCCGATGAATAGTTTAATACTGAAATTATAAAGTTTATCATAAATATAGCTTAGTGTAGATCTTTACAATGAACTCATTTATTAAAACTCAAAATGAAAACAGCTACAGGAATCCCATTTTTCCGATTCATCCAACCTTATCCAAGTGTGAAATCTATGCTTATCATAAATTTAGCATAACATACCACCTAAAATTAACATATTTTCACCAGGGAAAAATATGCGAATAGTTTGGAAAACTACGAATGGGAATTTTATGGATATTTCAATGTCTTAACAATCCGATTCAAAGTCGATGGATTTTAAATGTAAATGTCTGCAACGAATACTCTTGTTACTTGGATTGAAATAGACGTAAACGCATAAACAGAAAGCGCTTTGCATGTGTATTTATGAAAGAGAATACCGTCAATTAAACAGAAATTTATTTTATTGAAGCTATACGAAAGTTATAACACTGGATAACGTGGATTATAGTTTACTAAATAGATATAAAAAATACAAGTTTGTGAAAACATTAATTTCATATCATGTTTTGCTAGAATATTAGCACACAATTATTATAAATAGCTGAATTCTTACGTTAATTACGACCGGAGTTTACGACCACATTACAACAGAAGCCTCAGTACTATTTATAAAATATAAGAATACCATATGTATAAATGTGATACAATAAAAAGTAAGGGATTAACGAACAATTATTGATAATCTAGAGAAATGGAGGAGAGAAATCAACGAATGCTATAACCATTAGCATGACAAAAACATTTCGTGACTTTATAGCGTGAAATTAAAATAAGAACGCTCTTGTTCCCAGTTTTATTTTCTATTTATATACTGAATGACACAAAAGCCACTAAATGTCCTTTTGTATCATCATAAAGATATTTGTTGTCCTTTTGTATCGGAGGATGCATGAATATCAACAAATGGTTCTATTTACGGGAAATTCATGCAAATTATCGAAAGCTATTTAAAATAGGAACACTATGTCACGATCTATCAAATATACGAACGCTTAAAAACTGAGACAAAAATGAGTTTTCCCAAACTAAATGCTTGATGTAAAGTAACATTTGAAAATATGAAATAGGATGTGCAGTTTGGCCTTTTAAAATATAAAGAGAGCAAACAGCCACTTAAGTTTTTAAATATATGATTTTTTTATTTATTACTTAAGAAAATATAAAAAAGCTATTTTTCTTAAAGAAAATATCCAAAGTTACATGGATATAGAAAGTTGCATAAAAACCTATTTCCACGACAAAAAAAAAGAAAAAAAACCCCACCTAAAAACAATAAAATAATAACCGGATAACAATATCAAGAATTATGATATTTGAGAAATGTAAGCGAACTCTAGAAATATTAAGTACTCGAAGAAATTTGAGAAATAATACGAGTTGATATTAACAGCTACCCTCACAACGTTTTCAAAACACTTTCAAAGCATATATATAAAAAGACAACTCTGAAAAACAACATTTTTAAAGGTACATATAAAAATATAAAATTTTTCGTCAACATTTACTTTCTATAAGAACGATGCAGCCTCAATATTTTAAGTAGAGAATAATAGCTACTTTTAAGTCAAGTTAATTTTGAGTCGAGTATAAAATATTGTACACACACACACAATAGGTTCAAATACATAAAAAAAAAATTAGCAAATATTTTTAGAGCCTTTTTCTTTGTTCAGAATAGTATTGCAGAATAAAAATAAGTAGTACATCGTTTAAATAATCAGGTAAAATATTACAAATATATTTTATCTGCACGTTTTCTAGTTTTAAAAAAAATGGCAGTTTTAGAGACTGCCGATAGAAGTGAAAACTTAGAACTTTTCGTATTAAAATTTGAGATTTCATAATGTTTGAATTAAAATTATCAACATCAATCTGGTTTTCATATCTATTGACACTCCGAGCAACAACTAAATGCATGTTTATATGGTTTTTTATTATTCAAATATATTACAGATTGTGCAAGATCATGATAAAATATAAATACAATTCAATTGAAATAACAATTAATATACAATCATAGTATTTATGGATAGTATTTGTATTTACTTAAATTTCAATGTACTTGAATTTTTTCATTTTAATTGTTTGCATCATTGTCATCATTAATTTCAGCAATACTTACTTTTTTTACTTTCAATTATTTCATTTTGTTATAAGAAAGATACAATAGGCTTATGGTAACTAAAGTAAGAAAGGAAAATGTTTGATTCAAATTTATCTAAGTATCGCGTCAAAACCGCATCGATCATCGTTTTATATTTTGTAGTACTGAGTTTTCGATCATCGGACATATTTAAATTAAGTGTTTCATTTAGAAATTCGATTAGTGGTAGATTTTTATCATCTGCAAAGTTAATATTGAAGTCTCCACTTAAAAACATCGGTATATTATTATATTTTTCGCCAAATCTTTTTTCGAATATTTCAGAACCATCTTTTGTATAAATCACCAAATTTTCGAATAAAAATTGTTGTATCTGTTTCATAGATTTTTCTAGGAGAAATATAAACGGCAACCATAAACATGTATTGCCCATTCTCGGAATCGTAATGAGCAATGCACAGTATATACACATTGAACTTTTCACCAGATCCATTCAACTTCACTTATAAGATATACACATCACTATACGTCAGCTGCATAGCTACAGATATACTACTATACGCATGTTGGTGACGCGAACTCCTAAGATTTTCCTCTACCAAAAAGTGCCCAACGCCGCTAAAGTAGTTTTCACTTTAAAAAAAAAAATAGAAGTTTAATTCTACTAAGCTGCTGTCTCGCTAGCATAGTTTAAATTAGTTATAAAATAAAACATGAAATCGATGAATGGTATGGAAAAATCGATAATTCACAAATAAATCAAAAGAAGTTTTATTTCACATAAAAGAATAAAATTTTGAATGGAGGAAAACTTGTCTTCAGCTTTTATGAACAAATGGTAAAAGCAGGTTTTGTGTATTACAAGTCACAAACTTTTTTTTTAAAATAACCGTATCCCCAGATAGTAATAACCTAAATAATTATTAAAAAAGATTCATAATACGAACCCAAAGAAAGTCGAAAAAATACATTAAAGAACAATGAACTTTACACCTTCAACAATAAAAAATATTGCTTAACTTCTCTTTTAATATTCTTGAGCATTGTAAAGGATTTAAGAATATTTAAACGTGGACATTTGTCCAGAAAAACTCTGAATTGCATATCACTGATATTTATGATTCAAGAAATATTTAAGTTTTTTTAAATGAAAAAATACTCAATAGAAACAAGTCTGTAACTGCATTACACGCACGCACACAAAATAATTCAATGAGTAATTTTCAAATGAAGCGATTACGGAAAATATGCATACATAAATTAGCAATCCTCACGATTAATCGATTATAATTTGGCCTCATTTTTATCTAATTAAGGTTAAACAATATGAAACTCGTCTATTTCATTGCTTCACTTCTGTTATGTAAATCTTTACAAAACTGCATTAAATATTCAAACGCACACTAGATGAGAGATTGACTGCTATCTTGTGGGTATAATTTATATCTTGAGAAATGAATATAATGTTTAATTCAACTTAAATTGGTAAACAAGAACTTTGGGAGGATTTTAAATAGGTAAAGTGACCACTTTGTGAAATTAGAAAACATTCATAAAAAATAGAAAAGAAAATCGGTTCTCATTTCGGAGATATCTATGCTAAAATATACCATATGTTACTTTATTGCTTTCTAAACTGCTTAATTTAAAACAATTGAAATTTATCCCACATCACGATTAAGAAAGGAAATTTACGTCAGTCAGATGCAGTTTCTTAATTTTATTGCTAATGATATACAACAGGGGTCGGCAACCTATGGCACGTGGTACAATTCTCAGTGGCACTCAGCATTACAGAAAAATTTTGTCAATTTTTGAGTTGTTGGAAGTTGATAAATCTGTAATGAATTTTATTTGAGAAATTTCTTCAGAATTATGGACATTTACGGAATCACGAAAAAAATATAAAAGATTATTCTAAAGATAAATTTACAGCAATTTTGTAAATTATTGAATATCAGAACTAGAGAGATATTTTTGTTTGAAGAGATAAAATTCCATGGTCACACTGCTTTTCGTTCTACATATCAAAGTAAAAAAATCTTTCCTCATATGAAAAATATTTTGAATCCACAAAGAAATTGTTTAACAATTGAATGCTCAGATTCGTGTTCAATTGAAAGTCACACATTATACCCCTGAGTTTGTGATCTGAAAAAAGAACGATATGTGAACACTAGGTCCTCACTAAAATTTTCATTTATCTTTTTATTTAACTATAATGCAGGGAAATACTTCCATTTTAAGTTGTCTATTTCTTATTTTAATAAAATATGCCTAAAAATACATAATATATTCACAATTTAATTTTTTTATTTTTGTTGAAGAAACAGTTATTTATTAACATACAAACATAACCAACATTAAATGATGCTAAATTAATGTGTAATGAAACTGTAAATATCTATATTATTGACCTCCATTCTCTAACTCTGCATGCATTATCGCGGGAATCGAATGGTATCAAAAATGTCCTACTGTATGGCACGCTGAATCATATTCGTAGATTAGTTTGGCACGCCACAGTTAAAAGGTTGCCGACCCCTGATATACAAGTTACAAAGAATAACTCCATTCTTGTAGGATTGCTTTGGAAAAAGGAGAGTTCCAGCAAGTTGTTATTGATATCGAAGCTCGATTTCTAATGTGAAATGTGTGCTGCTTTGAAAGTCATATTTTTCTTTTAACTGCAATATGTTAAACAAAATATTCATTCTTTATGCAATAATAATAATGATACAGTTACGCATTATCATGTACACAAATTGGCCTTTCTTGGAAGTATTGAACCCGATGATAAAAATGTTATTAATCGACCTTAAGTAGCAACATTTAGCATAATTTTTCATTCAGTATCAAGTTGAAACTGATAAAAATTTTCTCGATTATGAAGATAGGCATTTGCGCGAGTGAGTGAATGGGAATTGTATTAACCACGCGTATAAAGAAATACGAGGGCTACGGGTGATGAACCCGTAATTTTCAATGCGGATGACACCTGAGATGGCACCACCTCTCCTAATTACCACACCACACCAACGGGAGAACATTGAGCCATGGCAGATTTAACGTGTATCGGCTGTACACGGCGGGTTTTCAGTGGCACACCGGCTCAAACTCATGACACGCCAGTTACGAATTTGTGAGCATAATCATTAGACTAGTGCAGCCACCCGAAACTAAATTGTTCTTGCAAAGATAGAAAAAATACGAATGGCTTTCATTTAAAGACATCATGGAAATTTTTTTTAGGAGTAACAAAGCCACAAAGATTCAAATTATGGCGAGAAATAAAAAAAATATTCAGGTTGTCACATGTCATTAGCATTTCATCTTTAACTGATTCACCTGGACGTTTTTCCAGATAAGGGAGCGATGAGTATGGTGAACGATTTGACCAACAGATATCTATTATGAAATATTGTTATCGATCGCAACGAAATGTAGAAATGCTCGATTTACTATTGGTTCATTGACACGTTGAAAACGGTGTACAATGAAAAGTATATATATCCTCCTGATTTATCCCATGAAAAAATCTCGTAATGTCCCGTTTTGAAAAAAAAAATTTTTTTTTTAAAGTATTGCTTTCAAAAAATGGTTGGCGATATACAATGAATATATTCAGCAATGGTTGGCAGCTCTGCAAATGACGAGAATTTATGTCGTCAGCTGCTGAAAAATAGAAGATGGGAATTCACGTCTTCAAAGTGTTAAGAAAAGATTTTAAACAATATAAACACAAAATTAGGAACTTCTTCAATAGCTCGACAGCCCTGGGTGGGCTCTGGCCTTCAGAAGTTTTCTCCAGGCATCTCTACTTTTGGCAACTGTTTTCCAGTTTTTGACACAGTCAATCCATCTTAAGCTCCGAGGTCTATTTCCCATGGGATTTGCCAGAAAAATTTTCTTGCAGCAACGATCTTCATTCATTCTAGCTAGATGAGAAACCCATTTAAGTCTCTGTAATTTGACAAATTTTACACTATCAGGTTATTTATAAATTTTGTAGAGTTGTAAGTTATAGATATTCTTCTCCGTGATCCATCCACTTGGACCCCACCAAGAATGAAGAGTAAGATCTTTCTCTCGAAAATTCCTAAAGCTTCCTCATCACGTAAAGTCAATGGCCAAATCTCTGATGCATAAGTCAGGACAGATCTTATAAGACTTTTGTAAATAAACAATTTAGTTCTTAATGTGAGAAAACTGGATTTTAAACAACTCTTCAAGGCATAAAAACATCTATCTGCAGCAATAATTATTTTATAAATTTCTGGGGAAAAAATCAGGAACTACTGTACTAAAATACACTTAAAGTACGCTCTGCTATGTAAAATTTGCGAAACATACTGCAGGTAAAATTAATATTCTGTTGTAGACTATTTCCTAAACTGATACTGTGTAATTAATCCATACATACATATCCTCCATATAATGAAAATAAGAGAACGGACTTTAAATTGCTATTATCTTCTTAAGTTCTCCAAAGTGTATCCAACTAAAATATTAGCTTTGAATTTAAGGAAAATGTAATATTCGTAATTTTGAACCATGGTTAATTGACGAGGACGACTGAGCTTACACTCTCCCTTCTCTAACTTCCACACCACATCAAAAGGGAGGACGTTTGAGCCTCGATATATTTAACGTGCAACGACCGAACCCCACTGCACGGCGGGTGATTAGCGGTACAAGGCTCGAACTCATGACACGCCGGCCACGAGTCTATTATTTTAACCACTAGGCTACCTCAGCCACACAAATTTCGTTGGAATAAAACATAATTAAGTTGATTTCTCAATTCTTATACAACGATTCATTTTTTTTTTGTTGTTGTTGTTGCACGAAACCATATTTAATTTAACTGTGATGAAACAAAGCCTCATAAAAGATTAAAAACCCAACTGAAACGAGTTCCCATATTAATTCTACTCATACAATTATGCACTAAAAGCCGTCTGATTCAAGCCTATTTTATCTCAATATCATTTTACTCCGAAATGCTTTCAAAATTCCTCCGAACACTTCATTTTAGTATTATTTCCAAAGATTTCGCAGAAGATTTGAATCATAAATCTTTCAATTTCACGAATAACTCGGCGGAAGGAGTTAATCGATTCGATCTCTGCCCGATTTCAATATTCTAATTTCAATATTTATAATGTGTTTGCTCAGATGAAAACCGCAAAATGAATATTTATATAAATGAATGGGAAGTTCGAAGTACCCGGTTCAATTTCAAAATTCTAATGCGATTCCGAAGAACATATTCATATATAAGAGGGTTTTCAGCATACATTTATAATAACGATCCATTTTTGTGGATGAAAATCCTTCTGTGTAATTTTTTTTATTGGTTCGATTCATTTTATTTATTTATTTTATTTATGTCGCACTCTAAGGCAATGCGGTGGCTTTTGGTGACGGGACCTCGTAATTTTGAACCTCAATAAAATGACGAAAACGACATCTGAATTGGCACCACACTCCCTAACTTCAACACCTCGCCAACGGGACGACTCTGATCTACGAGAGATTTGATGAGCATTAGCCTTTCTAGACTGTAGGTCATCAGCAGTGGCGCAACGAAAAGTATTAGGGCCTCCCACGATGTCAAATTTTGGGCTCCAAGCAGTATTTAGCGTCAGTTAGGATCTTTGGGTCCCTATAGTCCTGCTCTCCCCCCTCCGCGGTGTACGTTACGCCACTGGTCTTCAGTGGCCCCAGGACTCGAGCTCACGACTCACGTGACCACTCGGTTACAGCGAGTGATTTCCCAATTTTCTTAGGGAAATTAATATTTAATTATTGCATAAAAATTATGAATATACTTAAGCTTAAAAGTTGACGGAAGTCCATGAAATTCTGAGATATAATGATAAGGATTAAGCTCAGTGGCGCACACAAGGGGGGGGGGAAGTCCACGGGTTCAGACCTCCACCCCCATAGCCCTTGATTTTTTTTGATTGATTATAATCCTATATATATATTTATATATATATAATACGTAAAATTTAATTATTTGTTATTAATAATTAACTTTATTAAGTAATGCTAATTATTTATTCAAAAATTAACATTTTACTCTTTTTTTGGTTCTCGAAAATCGACAAAATCAAAAGAATATGTAGGGAGTCTTATTGGAGCATGATACGAGAATGGTGGAAGGAGAGGGACCCCCCCCCCTTGAAAAATTCCTGTGTGCACCACTGATTGAGCTGATATCTCATTCTTCAAGCTTTCTTATCACGCCATATGAAATGCATTTGATTTAAAACGACATTATCCGAGCTTGGATCGACTCCAGAATAAGCAATTTTAAGGCTACTATGCTCCTTTCTTCGCTCCAGGCAGTTGTAATTACCAAAAAAGAACACCTGTTTATTTATTAACGCTGCACTCGGAAGCAACAGAAGGATGACAGACATGGATCGCGTAATTTTGAACACAGTAAAGTGATGAGGATGACACCTGAGCTGGAACTTAATCTGTAAGCTTCCCTGCCACTCCAACATGAGGACTTTGTGTCTCACCAGATTCAATGTACATTAGTCGACTTGTACGGTGGGTCTTCAGGGACACCACTGAGTGATTGAGTGTTTATCAACGTCGCACTTTTTTTTAAGCAACACGAGGGCTGTTGGTGATGGACCTCGTAATTTTGAACCTCGGTCAGATGGCGAGCTAGCACCCCTTCTCCAAACTACCACACCAGGCCAACGGGAGGACTATGAGTCTCGACAAATTTAACGTGTATCAGCCTCTTTCCACTCACGATGGGTCTTCAGTTGGCACTTGGGCTCGAATTCGTGACCATAACCACTAGGCTACCGTGGCCTATTCAGGGACACCAGAACTCAAGTCTATGACTTGACAGAAATGACGCTGACCACAAATGGACGTCTACCGGGCTGGCAGCAAAAAGTGTCCAAAACAGAAAGTTTTTGTTTTGTTTTAGTTGTTTTGTTATTTTCCCCTTTTTATTTTATCTTTTTTTCCCCTTCTTACTTCTGTAAGTCGCGTGTGATGCTTGTAGTGCACGTGACTCATTTTATCTGTTCTCAATTTTAAAAAAAAGCAAGTTTTAATGAAAATTCATTAACATAGTACCATTAAAAGCTCTCAATACCATCCAATTAATTAAAATTTTGATACTTTCATTTGTATAAAACTAGTTGCCTAAATGTCAAATATTAGTTTTTTTTTTACATATCACTTCAAAAGATGAGTTAAAAGTCAGAAAAAAATCATTATCTGATATAAATAATGAAAATTCAGTATCGTTTTTAAATGATTCATACAAAAAAGTAATGCTTAACTCCCTAACTGTGCCACCGGCGTATATGTACGTCTAGCTCAGCCGGTGCGGTGAATGCCCGGACGTATATATACGTCTTTCCGAAATGCGATCTTCCTTTTCGCTGCTCTCAGTAAAACTATTCTAATGTTTTGGAATGCAATGAAATGACCTTGACAACGTGCAAAATGTTTACCGTAAAATCCGGCGCATAACACGCCCTCATACTTTCAAGCTGCAGTTTTTAATTTTTAGGTATTTTCGCCGTATAACGCGCAACCCCTTTTTCGTGAAAAAAACTTGAAATGTACGCGCCCAATGCTCTTATGTTTTGAAGTAATTTATTAGAGGTATTCTTCCAAGTGTTAGAAAAAATAAGAAAACTTCACGAACTACAACCCATTAAGTTCATAAGGAATGTCATTTCTTTTAAATAAACAGTATCTCGATATATGTACAAGTAATTTTTTTTTTCTATGCTGGTCTTTTTATTTTTAAAGCTGTTATTTTGAAACCCGGCGCATAACGCGCACGCGTAAATTTCGATCTTATTTGTTGTGTTAAAAGTGCACGTTTTACGCCGGATCTTACCGTACTTATTTCAGAGAAGGATTTGCTTATTATAATTCTTCCCCCCCCCCCTTTTCCCAATACACCGCATACGCGTGCCTAAGTAAGAGCAGAAATAAAAATATGTGCGATTTTAACATTACATGCTCTAATTTTATGTTTCCTCTAAAGGTGACTCTTTGTAACAGATGACATAATTAAAATTATACCATTTAAAATTGCAAACTCGTTGCAATTTTTGTATTTTATTTTTAATCTTTTTATCCCTCTATGAAAAAATCCTTCACTGAAAATCGTGCGTTCAGGTTCACAATCCTTGCGAAACTACATTTTAAATCCTCACTCTTCACCACGAAGTTATTTTGAAACAGACTCATTCCAGACGAAAATCGACACTTGAAAATGAAAATATACATGAGAGAAAACATTTAGCGAAAAGCTTTTAAAAATGACGACAGCTCCTCGCAAGCAGAGATTAGTCAGAATCCATTTTAGACACGGCCTCAAGGAAAAGAAGTTACTCATTCAGAAAATACGGCCTCAACCCGAGAACCATAAGAATAAATCCGTGCTCACCTTGACACCCTAATGAATAACTTCCTCGTCTACGCATCGCCAAATTTCAAAAAGATTTTTCTTTCTTTTTTTTAAAAATTTAATTTTAAATCTCACATTTTTGTCATTAAAATATTTAATTTTAAGCGAAGTAAAAACATTAAAAAATCATAAATTAAAATTTTTTTAAATTTTTGTTGATTTATTTATCAGACTGTATGAGTGTGAATTGTCTATGTTTACTTTCTAATATAATAAAAAATATAGTAATCAATTGTTTTGATGACCTTTTTGATAGAGATCAAGGAAGGTACAAGCTTCATTTCTCCAATAACTATTATTAAAACAATGAATGACTGATTATTTATCACAGTCACTTCGGAACAGCACGAAGGGCATTGGTATTATAGGAACAAAGACTGAACGATATGTGTTATATATACTAGTACAGTAAAAATTTCATGAAGTATCTTTCGAGAAGATTGTTTTAAGAAAAAATAATATACATTTTTGTTGGAAAATTACAATTTAAAAAAAAAATAAATTATCACAAAAAGTATTAAAAATAGCAACTTGAGAATTTTCCAATACTAAAAATTTCAAATAATATATACTTAAGGTTTATTTTTTTTTCAATATTAATATTTAATAAAAAGTACTGTTTAAAAAAACACCCTTTTAAAGTTGTAACTAAATCTTTTAGTCGCCAAATCTGGAATTAGTAGCCAAATATGGAAATGGGATCTCGAATTAGTCACAGGATATAGGATGGGATCTGAAAATGGGAAATCGTTAGTCCTGATGATCCCGATCAGGACAATAGAACAATTTTTTTTATTGTATTGTCATCGGTCCTGGGCAAGTGAGCAAAATTTCCAATTAATCTGACCTTTTAAAGTGGGTAAAAATTGAGTTCAAAGATTCCGTTACATACAAGTGAAACTTATAAAAGGGTGTTAATAATAAAAACAGGAATGTTTATTTATGTATGTTTTACTATACAATGACATTTTTGAAAAAAAATGTGCTAGCACATCTCTTCTACAATTTATGAACGTAAGAAAATCTCGAAACAAGTACCATAATCTTTTAAGCGATTCAGATACCGTCATTTTTTAATCGATTCAAAAATACCGTCATCTTTTAATCGATTCAAAAATACTGTCATCTTTTAATCGATTCAAAAATACTGTCATCTTTTAATCGATTCAAAAATACTGTCATCTTTTAATCGATTCAAAAATACTGTCATCTTTTAATCAATTCATATACCGTCAGCTTTTAATCTTACTTAATAATCTGAAGGATTGTATAAATCCAAATGATCGATTAGTTTTAATTAACATCGCATAAAATTACACATAAGCTATCGACTGAGTGAGAGAACAGATCTTTTAATTTAAAGATAAGGATCGATGACAAGAATAATATACGAGAGTGTGACTACCTTTTTAAAATTCCGCACCATGCTAACAGAACTTAATGATTCAATACAAATCAAAAAGCAACAGTTTTCAATATTGTATTTCTTTTAAAAGTAAATTTGAGTTCCAAAATTGCGATACCCTAAGCCCTTCAAAAAGTATGGTTACAAAAGGGAGTTCTTAATCATTTTTTTTATTTCCATACTTCTGAAGTCCGTGATTCTTTCTCAAAAACACACCCTTTTACATTCCCCTCGTGGCTGGCTTGTCATGAGTTCGAGCCTAGTACTTCTGAAGATCCTCCGTGCAGAAGGGGCCGATATACGTTAAATATGTCGAGGCTCAAACGTCCTCCCATTGGTGTGATATGGAAGAAGTTAGGAGAGGAAGGTGCCAGTTCAGGTGTCGTCCTCGTTACTTGACCATGGTTCAAAATTACGAGGTCCAACGCCAAAAACCTTCGAGTAGCTGAATAGTACGGCGTTTTTTTTTTCACGTTCATACTTCACACTCACCTCTCTTTGTTTGCAGGATATAAAAATGTATAAAGAAAAGTTAAGAATGATTTAAGCTAGTTATATTGAAAAACAATCAACAAATTAAAAAGCATGATATGGCTGCCATTTTTGTCCCTAGAACTTCACATTCTTTTTTTTAATATAGCAGTCCTTAACCTGTTTTAAAGCAAAACGATTTTTATATTACTATGAATTATTTTTACTCCATAATTCGTTTAATTTTCTGATTATCCTTGTCCATTAGAAATTACACTCTGTTCTAAAATTAAAGTTTTCAGGAATCGTATGGTAAACAAAATTGGCACAAATAAGAGTTTGCTTTGATTTTATTTTTTATAAAGCATTTATGAAACCACTTTTTTATTCGCTAATAAAGAAAAAATGGTTGAGTTAAACTAAAACCTTGAGGATGTATAGTACACAATCATGGAATAAATAGTTATGAAAATTAATGAGCAATTCTGGATAACCCAGCTGAATTAATATATAAGAAATTTCACAAGTCATTTCTTTTTATTTTTCAAGTTTGTTTGTTTCAAGTCAACTTGTGAACTGTTCTTGTTGATTTTGAACAAGGCATTGAACCGTGGAGAGGGATTTTTGATACCATTTGGTGCAATTTACAGCACGCGCTTATGTGAAGAGAGAGAGAAATGTGCAAGATTTATATTTCGCTGTTATTAAAAATAATACTAAGGTGTTTTTTTCCCCATTCAAGCACACGGACCTCAAGAAAACTTTTCACTGATTCCCTTAGGGAACATGAGTTACGAAACCCAGCTTTATATCATCACAGCTACAACTGTTTCCTAGTTATATTCTTACCCGAAACATAAATAAACGATCCAATGTATTTGCACGATACAAAATAAACAAGGATATGAAATATTTCGAAAAACAGCTTTGAAATATTCAAAAAAAATCACTGAAACCAAACACACATTTTCGTCTAATAAAAACATTTCATTGCAAAAGAGGCCTATTGAGAATTCAGAGGTTTCATTCCTCTATAAATAAAAAAACACCAACCAAAATTTTATTTAATTTTTCACCCATCCTACCACAAAATTGGTTCAAAAAATTAATATGACGAACATTAATACGAGCAGACAAACATGTTCTAATTGATGGCCCGGTCATATCCCAGTGCCTTGACGATCGTGAAATAAGGCATTTGGCGCTATGCACGACTGGGGCTGTCTGTGCTTAAGCGTGCGTAGTGAAACGTGCGTGTGGATTGGTTCCACTATGGATACTTCCGCCAGTGCGAACATCTTATACAGCTTGCACGATACGTTTTCATTTTAATAGGATCCTCAGTCGACGGTGAGTCGAGAATATGGCATAATAGGAACATTTGTCGTTCATTTGCATTGAGAAAGGCAGAAAGAAAAAAAATGATTATAACTGTTTTCGTTAAATTGATTTCAAACAATGAGTTAGTTATTTCAGTTACACGCAAACACGGAATTTTTTCCCATAGAAAGGGAGAGGGTGGGGGAGAAGAATGTCATACAAAAATAAATGTAAATAAAATAGCCTCAGGGGAAATTGTTGCTGAAATTTGTTTAATTAGTTTTTCGGGCAAGTATTTTTATGGCTTTGAAAATTCTTAGCAATGAATAAATTATTCGATATTAATTTTCCTAAGTGGTGAACAAAATTAATTTATATATCTAATCCTTCTAGTTTTCATACTTCTTAAAATGTATTCATTATCACTTATTTGTTAGAAAAAATTTTCTCGAATATTTATTAGAACTGTATTTTTTTACACTAAATCACATATGCTCATTTTCTTTATTTATCAAGTCAGAGTTTTCAGATAAACACAAACTTCTTTTATTACAGGTATGATATCAATAAACTTTCTTTTTAAAATATCTAAACAAAAGAACTTTTATAAAATCGATCCTTTTTCAATTTCATTAAAAATTATTACATGCTATCACTAATAATGTAAAAAAAAAGTTACAGATTCACCGAAATGAACAATTCACTTTACACATTTCAAGTGTAAAGGACCCCACCCATCCTTAAAGGAATGTATTATATGAAAGCAATACTAAAGTATAGCACGCGTTAAATTGGTACTTCATTGTAGACAATTAAGAAAGGTATTGCATTTGATATTAAAATTTTTTTTCTTATGCTTTGTAAATTATTGAGATTTAAAATCGTTATTTTATTATTAGAGCTGCTAACAAGAATATGACTTAACTGTTAATTCAAATAATTTATATAGGTGTCAGAAAATTTTATCGATATATTTAAAGAAACATTTTGCATAGAGTTAAAAATATACCTAATTTTCTAATAAGAACTTATATAGTATTTATAATCTTTGGATCAAAATCTTTTAGTTTCTTAGACATTTTCGTGACTTTTACGAAATTTAAAAATTTACTTTTTCCATAAAATATTCATATTTACTTTTACAGGCAAACTGCCTTTAAGAATTCGATCTTTTTATAAATATTAAAATGTTACTAACATTTTGGTGCTTTGATTAAGCAAATTAAGATCACTTGGGGAACCCCTGTCAAAGTTCCATGGAATCCAGGTTGAAAAAACCTGTGTTATATTAACATTATCATACAGTTCAGGCCTTGTAAAACATAAAAGAGGGAAATATCATGGTAGCATAAAATTATACACACAGTATATATATATATATATATATATATATATATTTCAAAACTATACGCAAAATACTTATAAACCTAAGATAACTATAGACATGATAGTATAAAGTCTTAGCCACAGTAGTACTAAAGCAAACTCCTGGCCTTAGGAACCAGGATTGCAGGTTTAAACAAAGTTTTGCGGCCAGCCAACCTTCACCTATATTTACTTCTGGGCCATAGGGAAAGTAAGATATTTCTAAAGAAGTTTAACTATTATTGCAAATAAAACTATAATCTATTAAAATAAAACGATAATATTATAGGCTATAATAATTACTAGAATATGTTAAACAAAGTTAAAACAATTAGATAAAGACTTACCACGTGAGTACATTTAATTAAATAATCATTTTTGTTGTATCATTGCAAATGAAAGATGTCTGATCGAAAACAGACTAATTCATTTATCTACATTCATTAAAAAATATAAAATTGCATTATCGTATAATACAGACTTTAAACTTGAAATATATAATCAAAATGTACATTTTTTGAATATATATATATTAGAATTGACAAAAACTATAAGCACTTTTATGCGTACTATGGAATTTGGAATAGTTCATAAACTTTACGGCTTGAAAATGTTCTAACGCTACTCTGGGTATGTATCTTTTCAATACTGAAGTACTGTCGAAAGATATTAAAATTGTCTATAAAAATCAGTAGCTAAGGGTTTAAATAAAAGAAGAAAAAATTAACCTGAATAATGCTTAACCTAAATTTTGAAGGAAAAAAAAACCGATTAATCTGTTATCAAGTAACTTATAGCTTTATATAAACAACAACAACAAAAAGATCTTACCAGGAAAGAATGCAATACAGGTTTCTCGTTCTTTCATCTCTTACGAAAAACTTGAAAAAAAGAGTAATAAAAATTTCATTTCTAACTTTTTCTCTCATTATAGCTACTTTCATAGCAGTAATATCCAAGCAACGTAAATTCGACACATTTTACCCCAAAAGATTGAATATACTCGGCCGAAAAATTCTCGAAAATTACTCAATTAGTAAATGAATTCTCTTTTAAATCAATCCAATACTTGCAGTTTTACTTTAAAATAAGCTCTGCTAAATAAGCTCTTTATTGAATTACATTAATAAACAAATACTGTTCACTCTACACTTTATAAAAAAGCCCGACTTGACCATCCGAGTAAACCAGCAATAACAAAAAACGGGAACAACAATAAAAAGTAAACTCTTCCCATCGAAACTTAATTAAAACACGTGCGGCTCGGCACATTTCAGCTATTTGTGTCTGTGATTGAGTAAAAGCAGGATTTGCGCATCAGCAAATAAATCGAGCGTCGGTCAATCTGTTCCATTTGTAAACACAGCGCCAAAGGGCGACGGAAAAATGAATCCCCAACAAACAGCATCAAAGGAACGTTCCCCGAAACGACCTTAATTTCTTGCTTCCTGATTCCTAGACTACAAATAACAATCCGAAGCGTTGACTCTCGGTGACGTCAGATTTATTTACAAAAATGTCCTTATTCCCAAAAACCTCGACCGCAAGCTCTTTGTCTATGGGGAGGTGAAATACCTGTTGTGAAACTGGCCAAAGGCGCTCTAATGAAAGCGTTGAGGTTTCTAGCCAGCATGCATACAGAGAATCGAGGATGATGTCAGCAGGAAAAGAAAGGGTTTATTCCAATCCTCAAATAAAGTAAGAAAACAAAAAAGAAATTACTAAAAATGTCAAAGAAAAATGTTGAAACAAACTTTCCTTGGGGATTTTAAGATGTTACAATAACATTCGAATGAAGTAATTTTAATTTTTTTTTTCAAATCCGTTTTAAAATTAGCCCATGAATTAAACATATTAACTGTCTTTACAGGATAAAAAGCTTGGTTTTGGGTTTTTTTTTCTAATTAACAATGCGCACGGGCTATGAGCAATACACAACAGCATAGAGACAAGGACGACATCTCCGTTCGGGATTTCAATTTCCCCACTTCCAATTAATTGTTTATTACATAGCACTATGAACCAACAAGAAAGCTATTGGCGACGGACCTCAATGTTTTGAGCCACGGTCAAGTGATAAGGATGGTGCCAAAGCTGGTAACTCATTTTCCAAACTTCAGCACCAGGGCAAATTGGATGTGAGTGTTTACCATCGCGTTATAAAACAACACGAGGGCTATTGAAGTCAGACCTCTTAATTTTGAAGCAAGATCAAGTGACGAGGACGACAGTTGACTTTCTCCAAGCTTCAACTCCACGCCAACGGGAGGGCTTCGAGCTTCAACAGATTTAACGTGCATCAGCCCCTCTTCACGGGGGGGGTCTTCAATGCAACCAGTGAGCGAGTGAATATTAATGTCGCACTGTTCAGCTGCTCGAGGGCTTTTGGCGACGGATCTCGTGATGAAGTGACGAGTATGACACTTGAGCTGGCACGCCCCTCCTAACAACCACACCACACCAACGGGAGGTCATTTGAGCTCTCGAGCAGATTAAATGTGCATCGCTTCCCTACACGGTGGGTCTTAGCGGTACTAGGCTCGAACGTCGGCCACGAGTCCGTTACCTTGACCACTAGGCTACTGTGGCCACTCAGTGCAACCAGACACAAACTTATAAACTCATAACATACCGTCCTCGAATCCGCGGTTATGTCCAGTGGCGTAACTCAGAATATTAGGCCCCCCTGCGAAGTCAGATTTTGGGCCCCAAGCTTAAATACGTAAATGGTGTCAGTCAAAATTTAAGCCCCTTTAGAATCCCTGGGCCCCCGCAGTGCGGAGGTTGCTGGAGTGTACGTTACGCCACTGACTATGACCACTAGGCTACCTATGCCTGACAGCAAATTGGAGCCTAGACATGCCTCAGTGTATCAGTCCCACAGTGTAAATGGTTTTTAGAGACACCATGACTTGAACTTTAAACCTTGCAGTCAGTTACCCCGGTCTCAACCTAACTTTCAAATCACTTCACCCTTCGTCACCCTTTTATTGGAACTGCTTTGAGCCAAATTTCAAATCTACGACTAAACTTGACCATTAACGGCGACGTTCGCGACTTGGATCATAGGGTAAGATTTTAGATTTATAACGCAGATAAATAAGCACGTAAATAAAATATTTTTACTAAACAAATGCCAGGATATTCACCAATAGGAGACAATGTCAAAAGGAATTAAAAATGTTAGTCTATTCATTAACACTTCGTTTCCGTCAACTTTGATTTTTTGTGACTCTTCTAAAAAATTATCTAATATTCAATTTCTTTTCATATTAAAAGTCAGTAATTAATCATATACTTCAAAAAAAGAATAGATATTTTAATTCTTTCTACACAGCTTGTTTTAACTGAATTGGCACTTTCAGTGCCAATTCAATTTAAACAAGCTTCAGATGAAAGTATCTCAAAAATTAGTAATAAAATCTTTGAGGTCACAAGTAAAGAGGGAGTACAAGTCATTAGGATGATGATTCTTATGAAATCTTTTTTCTCGAAATTTTCTAAAATGAATAGGGAAAAAAATGCGTCATCCATTATTATTTTTTAGATATTAATGAAAAAATTATAAAATAGAATTTAAAAAAAAAAAAACCGACCACTTAAAAATTTTGTAAGAAAGAATTTAACTTTTTAAAAATGAGTGATTAAGTATTTTATGCAGTAATTACTTTTCAGAAATTTATTTGAAATCAAAAGGCTTAAAAATATAATAACGAATAAATTTTAATGTTTTGATAACACTAAAATCCTGAAAATCCAGGAACAAAATTTACAAATTAGAAAAAAAATATTGTTTTTTTGAAAGTTACATTTTTTAAAAATGCTTTGAAGCATGGTTAGTAAACCTTGCGCTCCGATTTTAAATTTTGTATTTAATGTATATTTTAAGTGTGCTTTAAATTTTTAAAGTTTGTTCAAAATGGTTTTTTTATTTTTTAGCAGATGTGTAGGCATATATGTACAGACAATATTTTTAAGGCAATGCACTCGTAATAATATACCATACATTTTACTTCCATTGTTATATTTGTTTTGCATTTTCAAAGAAAATGTTACTTGATAAAAGCAAAGAAGTTAAAAATTTAATATAAAACCAGTATTTCATGAGCTACCAAAAACTCATTTCACACCCAAGGTAACAGTAAAGGTTATCTAGAGATATGATATTATATATATTGCAGTGCAATTTAATTTTTTTTGCAAAAAATTTATTTTGGGTCCAGGGAGTTGAAACTGATATTCCATTACAGAAATGAACCACAAATGAAAAGAAAAACCATTTAAAGCAAACAAGTCTGTTTCTGAGTAAAAAAATTTATACCACGAGCTTTTTATTTGGAAATTTATTAGGATTCTTTTTAAGTACGTGCAATTTTCCTCGCTTTCATTTTTAAAATTTCAAAGAAACCGTAAAAAAAGCAACAATATATCTTCTCAGGAAAAAACCACACAATGATCTTTCAACGCGTAATCAAATAACTAAAGCCCAACAAAAGAACTAACGATTTTAATGAAGGGGGTGAGAGATAAAGAACGTTCGAAAAGTTTTCAGGCAACGGCGAGCATTTTGTTCGAACGCAGAGTCGTCCTTGACAAACGCTGATCCGTCAGAAATTGTGGGGGAATAAATTTCCCAGGCAGAATTCGCGCCAGGGAATTGGCATCGCTCTGCTGACCATGCTTAACGTCACGGCTTGTCGAAGAGAAGTGAAATAATTCATTGTTTCGAAACTGTTCGAGAGCGCATTAAAAAATATGCACGGCAGTGATGTCTGTGTTCTTATTTAGCAGTTGTTTATACAAATACCATTCGAAAAAGAAGAAATGTTAAAAGCAGAGGGTTAAAATAATAATAAAAAGTAGAAAAATGGCAGACTACGTAAATACTTTCTTTTTCCCAGCGCCTCCACAATTTCAAGGTTGTTCGGAGGAAGTTGTGTGTTTAGAACATTCTTAACAATTTCGTTCTAAATTTAATACTTTTGAAGCTGTTGGGATTTTTAAAAAAAGATTGAAAACATTAGAGTTACATTTTTTTTTTAAAGTTAGCTTTGAAATTTGGAAAAATAAAGTATAAAAATATTTAAGAAAAATAAAATTCACAAAGAGAACTGCAAGAAATTGATACTTTTCCGTTTCGCCGGCGCAAATCTCGCCAGGCAGGCTTTATCGGCGACAACACACAATATACACATAAAAAATGTTAATAAATGCTAGCTCTCATTGATTTTTCATCCATTTTAGATGTATTATGAAAAAGACGAAACGATAAGAAAAGATCGCGACTAGTTTTGAAAATGTGGTGGTAAAAGGTTACCAGTGGGAACATTCCGTTTGGCGGCGTTGTATCATTTTTGGCGACTTTATCGCTTGCACTAACAAAACGGAAAAGTACCTGGAAATTTTATGAAACTTTTATGAGTGTGTGTGAAAAAAAATATATATATATTTCAAAATATTTTGCTGGACGTTTTCTAAAAAAACATCAAACATGTCTTTATACGTAGAATAATATTTCATTTTATAGTAATTTTTTCTTTGATTTCGATTAACTTATGGTCCATATTAAACTGGTTAAATTTTTTATTAAAATTTTTGAGTTTCCTTTACAACTACACCCCGTAATGTTTTTCCTCTTTTTTTCTTCTGTTGGCAGTTGATTGCTCGTATGGGATAACAGTAAACAGTCGTAAATAATTCTTAGAATTCTTCAAATCAATATCTGTGCGATTTCATTTTAATATTTGTTGCATCCAACCGAAATTAAAAGAACAGTTTTTGAATATATTTAAAAATCCGAAGTTAATTTGAAAATAACATAAAAAAATAAAGATAATAATCGAACACTTAAAAATCTTTCAAATTTTAAATTCTTTATCACAAATCTCAATTGCCAAGAAAACTTATTTTTTGTGTGTTCACCTTTTCTACACTTTGATTAAAACTACAAATCTATATAATAACTTCAAGAAAATTAAATTTCAACGCTTTAGATATATATATATATTTACAAAACCTTTTGTAATTCTAACGAAACGACTTTCAACTCTTTTTCTTTTTTAAAAATCAATCCGGGAACGATGATAGTACAAAACTATGAAGTAGAGAATACTTTATTGGAACACTCAAAAGAGTCTGGAAGCAATGGGAAACTACAAGCTTTTCCATATAACTGGAATCTCTAGAGTGGCGTAAAAGAAACGTTGAGTTAGTCAGTGATTATTAACATCGCACTATTCAGATATTCGAGGGCTTTTGGCGACTGACCTCGTAATTTTGAACAATGGACAAGTGACGAGGACGAAACCCGAGATGGCATCCCTTCTCCTCAGACCACGCCAACGGGAGGACGTTTGAGCTTTCGACAGATAAAACGTGCATCACCTCCCTACACGGCGGGTCTTAAGGGGGCCAGGTTCGAACTCATGACACGCCGGCCACGAGTCCGTTCCCTAGACCACTACCTAGAACGAGTCTGTTCCCTAGACCTACGCTACCGCGGCCAACAAAAACGTTGAAGAACGATACACCAGTTCAGATGTCAATTTCACAAGTCCTATGATGAGTAAACGAGGTTCAGTGATCCGTTTTCAGAAGCATCAGGACTCGAACTCGGGACTCGCCAGCCACAAGGCTATCAAATGGTCTCATCAGAAATTCAGAATCTTTATTAAAAATAAGAAAACCTTACTGACTTAAAAGAAGAAAAAATGTTTCAAAAAACGACGATGCAGTATTCATTCTCGGGGAAAAGGTATACAAACTGTTTATGCATTTGTTATCAGTTATATTTACGTCCCATTATAAAGTTGACGGACCTCGAAATTTTGAACCATGGTCAAGTGACGAGGAAGACACTTGAGCTGGCGTCTCCTTTCCACACCAAAGCAAGGGGAGAAGGTTTGAACCTCGACAGATTTAACGCGCATTAGCCCCCTCAACACGGTGGGTCTGCAGCGGCACTAGGTTCGAACTCGTGACACGCCAGCCACGAGTCCGTTATCTTGACCACTAGGCTACTGCCGTTGCAACAAAAAAAAAATGTGCATATAACATGTAAATAGAATCTGCTTTGGATATTTTGAAAATATATTCAAATAATTTTTTACTGTTTTCTACTCTTTTTAACATTAATTATGAAATAGGTTTATTACTAATAAATATGTTAATTATGTTTTTTATGCGAAATTGTATACCTATTTTAAATTTAAAATGCTGTAGGTTGACTTTATACCGATATTAATCTCATTTGTGGGTAATGAATTTCATAATTTTACTTGTTTAACTCTATAAACATCTTGTACATAAAAATTATATATAAGGCAATTAACTTTCAAAATTTTTACAATAAAATGAACGCGTTAAAAGTTTGGGGTTTGTTCTCAACTCCCGTGATTAAAGACATATCAAAGACAGCGATTCCAATGTAATCTATGTTTTAAATTGCAATGTCTTATTTCCAGTACCTTACTGTGTAGCTGTATAAAAGTCCACGTTAATTCAAAACAAACAAATCCCAATTAAAGAAATTGTTCGAAATATCTTTAAAACTGCTTCCCCCTGCGTGTTTTTACGTTCTCCGGGAATACGAGTGTCTGCGTGCACAAACACAAAACTTAAAATGCACGCAACACCAGAAGGGCAAACAAACCCGAAACAATGTAAACAGAAAGAGCGTCAGAGAGTACATAACTACTCAAGCATTTCTGTAGAACGCATTAATAATGCTGCGGAAGCGTTACCTTTTGAATTTAAAATGCGTTGTATAATTTTTTGCTACCATTAAATTTAGAAATAGCATTGGTTTCGGTGTTAAACATGGCTTTTTATTGCTTAAACAAATAAATTTTTTTATTTAAACCGAATGAAATTCGTAATACAAATTAATTAAACACATTCTTTTCATTTATTGACTTTTTATCAAAAACATTAAAAATTCCATTTAGAAATTGAACTACAAACAACACTTCCTTTCAGATCAATTTTTGCTTAATCAAGCCCTCTTGAGGATTTATATAGAGACGGAAATCTTTCTCTTTTTCCCTGGCACGACAGCCGGAGAATGGCTCCTTATCTTCTTCAGAATTTTTTTCCTCTCAATTCTTGGCTAAGATTTTCCAACTTGTCGCCGCAATAGTTTTCCAAGTCTTTCCAGGCAATCAATCCACCTAAGCTTTGGCCTCTGTTTTTCGAATACAAAATGGTTTAGCCAAGATTTTGTTAGCGGCTGTATTGTCTTTTGATTTGACTTGATTTTAATATGCACAGCACCAGGGACACGTTAAGACTTCCTGAGGTCTTGTCCCCCCCCCCCCGCGCAAAAGTGGGCTCTTGGTCCCTACACAAATATAGGCCTATCTATGACCCTTAAAAATAGCCAGTACATAGCATAAGTTGTCAAATACTCGCATAAACAATAACCGGAAAAAAATAAATGTGCATGATTTACAATCACAAAAATCGGCTAGACCGACTGCCACCTTTGAGTAATGACGGTGGTAGGTCATGCATAGGTGGTAGATGCCACCTATGCATGGACGACGGTCATCACATGTAACCAGTTTACATATCGTCCAAAAATTCCCAGTTTTTCGGAGAACACAACCGGAAAAAACATTTGACTGTTGAAATGAGACACGAAGCCCCCCCCCCATTGTGGGCGAGGCCCTGGACCAGGGCCCAGTTGACCCATGCTTTAAGACATCCCTGAGTGAATATTAACGTCGCACTGTTCAGCTACTCGAGGGCTTTTGGCGACGGACCTCGTAATTTTGAACCGTGGTCAAGTGACGAGAACGACACCTGCACTGGCACCTCCCTCTCCTAACGACCACACCACACCAATGGGGGGGAGGGGACGTTTAAGCTCTCGACAGGTTTAACGTGCATCGCTTCACGTCGGGTCTTGGCTCGAACCTACAACACGTCGGCCATGAGTCCACTACCTTGACCACCAGGCTATCATGGCCAACTGGCGACGAATTTCGAAATTTTAAACTACAGTCAAGTGACGAGCATGCCTGAGTTGGCCTCTTTCTCTAAACTTCCACGCCAACGGGAAAACTTTGAGTCACGACAGATTTCACCAGCACAACAGCTTCTGTATAGACAAATTGAGCTTTCCGTCGGTTTAACAGTATATTGTTTTTTTTAACGTATCACTATTTAAATATTCTCTTATTGAACCTCCTCGATTACGAGATGATCGCGAAGAGAAAAGATAAATTATAAATAACAATGTAAATTATATTTAGAGAGAAAATATTAATAAATGTACTGAAAACGTATTTTTTAAAATTCAAAACATGGATAGAATTTTCCAGTGGACCAAATGTCTCTCTCCATTAGTAGCATAAGTACTTATTTATCATGAGATTTCTAGAACTAATAAGCATACAGACTTGGAAATTTAACAGTCACACTTCTTTTGTTGCGTACAGATCCGCTAAGAACGGGTTTTTATTTTGGAAATCTCCTCCCAAATAGGGTTGAGGAGGTGTAATAAAAAGACTCCTTTTTTAAACTATTAGACAAAGACTTGAAATTTGGTAGAGACTCCCCCCTCCCCTTGAGTAGAGATCCGCTAAGAAGAGCATTTCCAGATATTGACTTTCAAGAGGAACTTGCCGGGGTGTTATAAATTTTTTAAAAATCCCATTTTAGAACCATTAGATATTACGGACTTGAAATTTGGTAAACATGTTTCTTTTGTTGAGCAGAAATTAGCTAAGAACGGGTTTTGTGAAAATCGACTCTCAAGGGAAAACGTAAGCTATATTTTCGTTTCAGAAATTCAAGTTCTGTCCTTTTTAATCAAGAGACGAGGTTTATAAGAATATTTTTCATTACAATCGAAAGCTTAATGCTGGAGACATCAATTATTTAGAAGCAATATACTGAATTGAACTCTGTGGCACAAAAGCCCATGAGGGCCAAGACCTACTGTGCCCAACTCAGTTTACGTGATCTTAGGCACTGAGGTGCGTGTGCAGATGTTTCGGTCAAGTGGTCAGTCTGACGCGAAATCCCCAGTGTTCGGTTCCCAAGCAAGCTTGGTACTTATTTATCGACTCACTGAAGGGATGAAAGCAGTGGCGTAACGTTCACCCCACACCGCGGGGGGGGAAGGGTTCCAGGGGGCCCAAAATCTGACTTTGCAGGGGGGGCCCAAATGTTCTCCGTTACGCCACTGAATGAAAGGCTGAGTCGACCTTGCCCAGCCCGGGATTTGAACCTCCGACCTGTGGTGCGGAAGTGCGAAACACTACCACTCAGCCACTGAGCTTCAGAAACAATATACAATCAAACATTATGATAAAATACCCAGCGAAGCGGGTAGGTAACGGCGAAAATTATTTATCATAGCAGGAAAGTGCAAAGGGTAAAGGCAGTAAAAAAGAATTATAAATTCCAAAGCATAGACATATACTTGGGGCATGAAAAAATACGATGCACAGAAAAACGGAAAGTTGGGTCATTTAGCCTTATTTAAACTCTTTTGAATATAGGAAGGTCAATTAATTACCGTTATAGCCAATAAAACGGAATGGGAAGATTTCGCAAATGAAAAAACCCGACTAAAAACACGAACTCCAAACAAATATGCATCGATTAACCGTAAATCTGAGGAATACGACGTTCCCTTCGCCATTATTCCAGCAACAAAAAAAATCGACGATTCGGCCTCGTTTCAATCCCAGACACATAAAAGATCCGTTCCCAGAGAAGACCAATAATTGTGCAATACTCGAGAGACGATTTCTCAAGATAAGAGGAAAATTTCTCTTCCATTTCGAAAGTGAAAAGACGCAGTTATTTAACTGAGAAAAGACGTAGAGAAAATCGATGATCTTTGCCCGTGTCCATCTGACCTGTGGAGAATCACAACCGGTTACTTACAAGGAGTAATTACTGTGTATAGAGACTCCCAGAAGCACAAATGCGTCTTCCAATAGGGAAGTGGTTCTACGGAACTAAAATAAACGAACTTTTTATCGGAAGTTTTCTCTTTTTTTGTTTGTAGGACTGATAAGCGGCTAAATGCAGATTAGAGTTGTGTCGGTTGCACAATGGGGAAGCAATCGAACTGGAGTAATGTATTTCTGATATTAAAACTAGATTACAATGTGGGTTTCCTTTTGAAGCTTTATTTCTCAAATCGAAAATAAGAGAAAGGCGTGTTAATAGATTGCGATTTGAGGAATGCAAGACAACATACAGTCGACTCTCGATAATTCGAAGTTGGAGGGTCCAATGAAAACTTCGAATTATCCAGAGGGTAGAAAAAAACCCAAAAATACACGAAGAGAAATTTTTTCCCAACACATTTAAATTTGAAACCATGTAATAAAACAACAATTGCACATATGCATAAAATTATTTTAAAGTATTTTTAAAAAGTACATGTTATACAGTGCAAATATTTTTCAGAAAAATATTATATAAAACGGCTGACAGCAGGTGCGGTCGGTCTATTGTCTACTTGAAGAAGGAAAGCAATAAAAGTGTCTTTTCACCTGAGAAACCAGAAAACACAAAGAAGGAATAGAGGACGGATGGTCATCAAAGGGGCTACGTTACAGGGGAGACACGCAGAGAGAATACAACAGAAAACTTGTGAGCTCCAACCTGTATGCTACTGGACTGTACTTGATAGTGAGTGTTCGAATTGTCGAGAGTTTTATAGGATAACTTCGAATTATCGCGTGTTGTAGTCTGGGCTAGCCACAGATTTTCTTTCGAAATATTGAGTATACCAAAATGTATTGTTTTAGTTCAAAATATCAAGAGTTTTTCTAGGGGCTGAGCATATACATCGAATTAGCGAGAGGTTCGTATTATCAAAGGTTTCAATTAGCGAGAGTCGACTGTATATGAAACTATTGTAACTGGCATTTGCATTAAAATCTTATTTCGAAAAATTTAACAATTTTCATTAAAAGTATTTTTTTGCGTGCCTTTCTTCTTCCGTAAATCGGAAATATGAAACATTCCTTGGTCCATAAACAGATGATAAGTCCATGTTTGATTTGAATTGTATAATTTAAGCCATATTACTTTAAAAGAATGAGCGAAGTCGCATATATAACCATAGTAATGGCTGCGGAAGACTTGGGTTCACGGTCACGAACTTGCGACCGTCATTGTCTAGACACAGTTTCGAGTCCTGATGCCGCTGAAGACCTAGCGTGTAGAGTGGCTAATGCACGTTAAATTTGTAGAGTGAGAGAGTGAATATTAACGTCGCACTGTTCAGCTACACGAGGGTCTTTGGCGTCGGACCGCGTAATTTTGAACTATGGTCAAGTGACACGGACGACACCTGAGCTGGCACCCCTTTCCTAACTACCACACCACACCAACGGGAGGACGTTTGAGCTCTAGACAGATTTAACGTGCATCGCTCCCCTCAGGGGGCTCACCTTCTTTAGGTGAGTACGGGTGTCGCAATCCCGAGGTGCCCTAGTGATCTTTTCCTTTTCCCACGGGGTTTACTGTCTTTGGTAAACACGGGCTTCACGAACCCGGGGTACCCTAGTGATCCTTCTCTATTTTCGACCCTCTTTCTTGTCATTCAATTCATTCTTTCTTTATCTTCCCGTCTAGACCATAGATATTAAAACAAATGTTTGGCGCAGTATAGCCGAAAACGGCTCTTGCGCCAATAAACCCCAAAATCCCTCATTCACTCACCCCTACACGGTAGGTCTTCAGTGGTACTGGGCTCGAACTCATGACACGCTAGCCATGATCCGATACCTCGACCACTTGGCTACCGCGGCCACTTAAATTTGTAGAAAAGTGATTCTCAACTTTTTTTGTTTTGT
The DNA here is from genome assembly GCA_019973975.1 of Trichonephila clavata. Classification (NCBI taxonomy): domain Eukaryota; kingdom Metazoa; phylum Arthropoda; class Arachnida; order Araneae; family Nephilidae; genus Trichonephila; species Trichonephila clavata. The sequence goes on from BMAO01005913.1 coordinate 263,591, forward strand.
TATTGTTACGGTGCATTTTCAACAATTTCAAAATTTGGCAGCATACTAACAATAAAACAAGTTTAAGAGAATTTTACTTATCTGTAAAACACCACATGAAACAGTATACGATAAAAAATTTCAATGTTAAATGAAATAAGTACGACAAAGACAAAATATTCATCGAATACTTAATTACAATTTAATTCTAAGAATACATTTAATGTGAAATTTGAACTTGATGATTTTTGATAATTTTGTTTATTTGGTAGTAAAAATAATAACGCTACTCTCAATTCGTCATCTACATTTAAAAGTCTCGATCTCTTTTTTTTTTAAAAAAATCATTTTTATATTTGTTAATGATGAAAATCCGGATTCACGTAAATAAGATGTAGAAAATTGTAATAATATTTAAGTTTTTTCTTTATTTTTGTATTTTTTGCTATTATGAAATAATCGCTTCCAAATGAACTAATTGACACTTCCGAATGTTTTGAAATTAAATCTCGATTAACAGAGTGCGAAAAATTAGCTTTTGCTCTTCATTCAAAATTAATTCATATACAGATGTATCCGCACACAAAGGATTCGAGCTCAATCAAATTTTTTTTTTATATCCATCTATCCACAAAAGGTACCACAAATACACTTAGTTACACACAAGGTCTGAGACACCTCGATCTCGACAGATTTGACATACATTTTAGCCCTGTAATAAGACCAGTCTTTAATGAATCAAAGCTCGAAAAAAAAAATCCATTTCTTGACTGAAATAAAATCGGCTGTGAGCTCAGTACCCTCGGCACTCGGAGATACCACGTTCATTTCTTTTCTACATAGTTTGTTTCGTTTGTGATGGCAACACAGTGACATTATACAAAAAAATTTTCTTTCCAAATTAGTTCCAGGCATGTCCCATAAATCACGCCAGTGATTAATTTTCAGGTTAGTTTTATACTAATCGAAATAGGATACGTAAAAATTCGTCTAGATCAGTGATTCCCAAAGTGGTCTATATAGACCCCTAGGGATCTACGACGACTTCCAAGGGGTCTACGTCAGCCAAAAATTAATTTGGGGGTCCATGAGGTGAAAGAGTGTGATACTATGTGATACTGGATGTCATTAAACTAGATCAGGACTTTAATTTTTAAAAAAACTTATAATCACGTATAAACCAAATTTTACCTATATATTTAACAGATTTATTTACTAAATTTAATGAGGTTAATTTGCATATACAACGTGACAGCATAAATTTTATTCAAACAAGAACCATTTCAGCTACTCTTTCCTGATTTAAGCTAACGAAGTTTAATACTGGAGGTCCCAAACTTTCTAAATTTGTCACAGAAAATCTATCAGAACGTTTTAACCTACATTCAATATTTAAATACCTTTTATTCGGATTTCGAAACCAGGTTTGAGAATGCTTTCACTATGGCAATACCACAGTTTGTTGTTTAGTTAGTATATTAAACAGTTTTATTCATTAATTAATTTTAATTAAATTAACATTTGTGCTTTTTAAATTTTAAATACTATATTTCATTACAGTCAGAAATTTAATTCTTTTAAAGTAGGAATACCAGTACCAGCGGATAAAAAGAATTTAAGTTGATAAATTTGCAAAAATTCAATATTAATTAAGCAGGGGTCTATCCCAAACCGAAAAACAGGTCAAGGGGTCTACGAGACAAAAAAAGTTTGGGAACCTCTGGTCTAGATGAATACATTATACAAAAAATAATCTACATGTACTTTAATAAAAAATTATAAATTACCACGAAAATAGAATTAAAATGGCGATTAAGCGAATAATATATGATTAGACAAGAATTTTGAGCTTTCATTATACAAATATCTAAAGCAAAAGTTTTTTCAACAATTCCAATTGTACAACGTCCCTGAAATTCATCTCGACATTTTTTAATTTCAACTTCTCAAACAAAAACAATTTTTTCCAGAATTCTTCTCGTTTCGTCGCTTCTCTTTTTATTTTTTAAAAATATTTCAAGTGATGAGTCATTGGGTGGAGCTTGAATAGTTTCAAATAGTTTAATTTTTTTTAATAGTATGGGTGGAGTTTTGTAGAGCATATATGTTCGTTAAAAATGAGTTCAGCCCACTTGATCACAACGTTTTTCAAAGAACTTCTGAAAGCATAGGCTTGAAGTGAATTTTAAATTGCTACATCTATGAATATTTTATTTCTAAATGAATTTAAAATTTAAAAACTGCATCCTTCTTTTAAAATTTCCGAAAAGCCTGCTGTTGCAGACAGTCTAATTATTAAACAAGTAATATATAAAAAAATTAACTCCTAACTTAGGTCAACAAAGAAAATTTTTATTTTAATTACTTTTTATTAAATACACTCAATTAATATAAATATGTATATACAAATGACAGAATTACAATATTAGGAGACAAAACACCTTTTAAAATAAAATTAAAAACTTCTTAACTACATTAATTTGTAATTACATTTTTTTTATTAAAAGTTGAATATAATATGTAAGAATTTATCTTAAAACCAGTGTAAAAGAAATGCTGACGTCTAACTACCATATGATTATACAGGTTAACTTAAATCTTCATCACAAATTTAACAAAAGCTGTTTTATCCAAAGGTGCTGCCATCTAGAGAAATAATATCGACTGAAATATATTTCTTAAACTATAATTTTTTTATTAAATTTGATTGATGAATTAATATTTGAAAAAACTGTATACACATCAAGTGTCATCCACTACAAGTTTAAAGAAATGTATTTGAATTTGAGTGGATGAATAGAAAATATTTTATTAACGATTGAAAATTAGAACAATATAATATATATATATATATATAAGAAGAGAGAGAGAGAGAGTGAACTAATAGAGTTGAAATTGAAAAAGAATATTGGATCGTGTTGCTTGATATATATCGAGAGAGAGAAAAATTAATTTAATATATATTCGAAATATGTCCAAAAGAGTAAGGAAGCAAAAACGTAATTCCCTCTTCCGAAAATAATTGATTTGATAGTAATCAAATAGTTATATATTGACATACAGTTTTATAAGAAGATAAATATTTCTGCCTTTATGAAATAGTTGATGTAATAAATCTAATCTTTAAAATTCAGTTGCACGCAATAGACAAAAGTTTAATTTTATGCCTTTTTTCCAGTTTGCATTTTAAGATGTTTAAATATTGTTCCTCGGATATCTTTTTTAAAGACCGCTCTTAAATTAATTTTATACGATAAAGAAATTTCCCATTAAAATCGATACACAATTATTCTTAACCACTGAGCTATCACACAGACCACAATATGCTAACCAAAAATTTAACAACTCTAACCGCTGAATAACCAAAAATATTACAACATTATCAGTGCAATTATTATTCATGACAGGCTTTTAACTTTAAATTAGGTTCAAACGAATTGAAAGTGATATGTTGCATTGTAAATTAAATATCATTCAAAGTGAAATTCTACATCACTTATTGAAGTCGTCCAAGAGCTCTTAAAGGATTACTGAAAAAAGATCTCAACTTTGAGATGGACTCGTGCACTGTTATTTCACTCAGCAAACTTGCACGTTATGTCTGGAGGGAATGTTGAGATAAAATTAGACTTTAAAGTAAAATCATAACACGACAATTTCTGGAAGGATGAAGCGGATGAGAAACTCGCAATAATCCAGCCATATATTCCAAATCGCTACTTAAACACTGTTTCCTAAACAATAATAATTTTAAAATTCCGTACAATAGAAAACTAATGTTTTGCAACCGAGTCACATCAACGTTAAGCTCACAATTTACAGAAAAATACGCACAAATTACATATTACTGCAAGAGGAAAACAGAGCGTCTGCTTTCTGAAGAATGGCTTTAGGCCTCCAGCAAAAGAATAAGGATAGCGACGTGTATACGGCATGCAAACGGAAATTAGACAGTCACAACAACCGTAAAAAGAAGTCGACCATAATCAGTCGGATAACAGCCATATAAAACTTTCATGCCACAGTTTTACTGCCCATTCATAGTCATTTCGTAGGCATGTGAAGCAAAAATCTGCTGTTTATTATTTGTCACCCCGTAGTCAAAGAAAGATGTTAGGAGAAAAATGTATATTTCCCCAAGGAAAAGTCTAGCTACTACAATAATTATTAAATATATTTAAGATACGATGCCAGATAGACAAAATAAAAGCAGTAATTAATGATTAATTAGTATTGGCCATCCCAAGATGTTTAGCTCATTAAAATTTCTTTTGTCATTTTTTCTCTCTATTTCCTTTGTATTTTCCTCTTTGTTCTCGTAGCTTATTTCCTTTGATTTTTTTCTAATTATGTATCCATTTATTAATCAGACAATTTCCTTCCTTTCTCTCTTATTAGTGGAATATAGAAAGTTACAGCATCAGCCTTTGTATCCAGTCATCATAGAACCAGATAGATCCTTAGCTAAACCATGAAACAGCTGTTTGAGGTATCCGACTACTTACAACAACTTTTTCTTTAAAAAAATGGAGGTATGGGGATTTTTTGTGGTGTTTAGATTTGTTTAGTATATTTTAAGAAAAATATGCTAAAATTAAGACGAGAAAAAGAAGTTATTATTACTAAAATGGGAAAAGGGTAAAATTTACAAAAAACTAACATAAACGGGGCCCATTCTGTACCAAAAGTTTATGAACAATTTTTCAATTCTGATGTGTAGCTATGTTTGACCCAAATTAGCCTTTGAGTTCGATTACCTTGCTCAACAGGATAGTGAAGCCAGAATATAATATTAACGTTTGAGAGTACTTATATAACTGAAAAAACATTCCGAATTAAGGTCCTATTCTTTAATGTTAGCCGAAAACAACCTTAAATATTCTATTGAACTTAGCAGGAAACTAACTCCTGCGTATGTTTTTTCTGTATTAGTCCGTTAGAAAATATATTGGCAAAGTTTTAGAAGAATTGAATACTCTATATAAATAAAAAAACACTTGAAATAAACGAAAAATCTTTTTACAGCAAGGTTATTCAGGTAACTAAAACTCCGTAACAGTATTTAAAATCGAGACAAATGAATCTTCTTTAAGGTAGACGACGCCACATAAATTCGCATGAGTACAGATCTAAATGCTTGTTTCGCCATTTTGCTAAAACTCAGTCTTTCGGGTATTTGCATATCAGATCATATTTTCGGAAATACGCTATTGCTTTCTTTCCAAATTCTCATAACTTTTCAAAATAAAATAAAATAAGAATATTATAAACAATGTTATCCACATTTGAGCTTGCACAATTAGGATTATTGTGTTTGAGCATTCGCTGGAACGGTTCAACTTTAAAAAAAAATGGTGATTATATTCAAGCACGAGCGGACTAAGATTATTATGTATTTTCAGGCGTGGATATAGTTTAGTATTTGGCGACGTTTTTTGATTTGATGGAATTGGTCGACGGTATAATACGTAAGTACAGTTATTTGTAATTCATTTTTTTTATTTGCTGACTTTTCATTTATTCACTCATTTTAATAGTAAAAGCTTTGTTCAAGTCCTAAATCACAATAATTTAATACAAATAAAGCACAATAATTGGAGCAAAATTTCAAAATTATCTGCCCAAATATCGCCGGCTGAACTGAATAGAGCAATAGTTTTTAAATTTTTTTTCCCCAACGTTACCCCTTAGCCATAATTTGTACTCGATATACCCCCTAAAAGTAACATTCTAGTGCATACTGAAAATGTTTCAATTGTTGTTTTTCGGATATTTTCCCTTGCAGCACAAAAAAATGCGTTATATTACAAAATTGAACCATACATTCTGACAAAAATATTAATTTGCGAGGGATCGTTGTTAAGCGAGCTACATTTTATCACGTGAAGATTTTAAATTGAATCCCAAAATTAGCTCTTTTATTTAAACATTTTAATTTAGTTCAAAAAGTTAGTTATTAATTAAAAAAATTATGTCATAACAAGGTTCAAAAATATATTGGTAACATCATTACATACCATTTCAACCTGACGATACTGATTCTAATTTCTCAAGTAAAAAAGCGCGTTTGATGCTTTATTCGAAATCATAAAATTATTATAATGATACTAGTAGTATTTTTGAAATCAGAAAATTAGGTTATTTGAATTACAGCTATGCAAATGAAACTCTGAAACCATCTAAATTGTTTTAAGAATTTTAAAAAAATGGTTAAGATATTGTTTCTAGGAATAATTTTGCACTGAAAGTACATGCAAAGAATAATATATAAACCAATTTTCAGTCATCTGTAATATATTAGTTTATATATAAACTGAAATGAAGATTATCTACATTTTAAGTTATGGTTTGATTACGAGCTTAACTCTTAATTATAAGCATTGTTCACAGAGTAATAAGAATGAGCCTAAATTAGTGTAATTTTTGTGTAAAATTTTGGAGATTCCACTGCTTTTATAATACATTCAATAAAAATTAAAGAATAAAAAAAAACTTACTAATTCAAATAAAGATCGATCTTGATAGGACTAAAAAATATTTCTGATATAAAGGATGAAGGAATCAAGAGAAGTGACAGGATCTGAAAGAGAACAGATTACTTAATATATTTGTGATTATCACACCAGTCAATAAAAATAAGAGCACAGAAATAAGTATTTATATCCTGTTTTAAAAATGAGTTACATTTTTTTTTTTGTTCCCCATCTTCGAAAAAAAAAACCAGTAATACTAACTATTATTAAAAGATGTTAACTAGCAAAAAGTTAAGAAATCAGAAAAATAAAAATAAAATCCATTACACAATGAGAGTTTG